>JAQFJA010000023.1:28245620-28267236 GCA_029874485.1 Naso brachycentron
GTGTTTGAGCTAAGCTAATTAGCGGTGGGTGAGCTCTGCCCGTCTCTTCCTTGTTACTGCACGCACAGTCCAAAGAACGGGATCTGTCCTCATGTCTGGAACTCAGGAGGGAGGAAAATAACAAAGAGACAAAAAGTTGGCACATCCCTTTAAATGATTATTTATGTACACTATTTCCTTTTTGTATGAAGACATTTAATATAAGCTGCTAATCATTTAAACAGCAGCCATCTTACAAAGCGTTTTATTTCCACCGTCTTTGTTTGAGAGCTTTCACTAAATTTGAGAAATGTGTTTAAGATCTTTTTCATGATGCCGCGGATTAAATATTTTTTTTTTACTTGTCTTAAAGACGACTAGAAGAACTACATAAACACAGAAATGTTGCAGCAAAGACGAAGAGCGGAGATGATAAACAGACTACCTCTGAGCTTCCTGCACTGTTTCAGTGATTAAGAGTTGTCACAGGTCAAAAGCAGAGGACACGATCCCAAACACACACAGGAAGTCTGATTTCCAAAAAAAAACTAAACCTGAGCCCTGATCCCAATTAGTCAATAAATAATCAGTGTGAAGTCACAGAAACTATTTCCAAAAATAAATGTCTGCTTCAAAGACTAAATTACAGATATAAAAGTTTGAATTTGACAAATCACGATCACCGTCACATATGAGACGTACTGACCTGAGAACTACCTGGATCCAACGTGGGCGTGGCCGTGGATCTGTGATGTCATAAAGACTGAACATTTAAGTATCTCTGTATGTCACAGTGACAGTGAAGCTGCTGCTGCGTGGGACAAAAGGAAACCAGGTGACGTTGTCCTCAAAGTCAAACACTCGACTGTTTAAAAAAAAAACTTAAAATGAGGATTCTGCTCAACAAATGCTCACACCTTCAGCTGCAGGTTTCAAAATAAAAGCACGTGTGAGCAACAAAAGAATTAACATGACAGCACCGTGTTGAGGGGACATTTGGTCTCAATGACTAGAAAATAAAAACACAACATGGCCGAAAGTATGTGGACAGTCAAACCTGTGCTGTTTAACATGTGACTGTGTCACCACACCAATGTGCTGCTGTAACTGCCTCCACACAAACCAAACACTGTGAACACAGAAGCTTCTGGCTTTGTGATGTTGAGTTCTTCAGATCATTATAATGACTCGTTCAGTGAAAAACATGAAAGAATTTAATCAAACTCTGTTTTTTTCTCCAGTATTCAGTCTGCAGCAGCCTCTGAGGAAAAGTCAAATTCTACAGTTTGAGTGGAAAAGTCATTTTTAATGATCCAGTCTTGAATCAAAGACATTTTAAACCTGCTGAGGGGTTGAACAAAGATGCTGCATCTTTTAAGAGGGACAGAAGCAAAAAAAAAAAAAAAAAAAAAGTTTAAAAGAAAATCTAAAGTATCATTTTATGCTGTCTGTTACAATGAAAGCTTCATAATTAAAGTCCACAGCACATTGTGGGCCACAAAGTTTAGCTTCAGTGAAAGAGGTCAAGAGGAGAAAAGACTTCTAATTAATTCATTTGCATCATCAAACCATCTAAAATAAACTTATTTTTAAATAGAATGAACTAAAAACCAGGTCATTAGTAAAAATTCTGTCCAGCAATCAGATCATGTGTCCTTTTTTCACCAGTCTGTTGTTGTTGTTGTTACAGTAAAAACTTTTTCTCCTATGAATAAATAATCAACATGTGTGACGGCTGATCTGTGGGGTGAACACGTGGAGAGCAGGCGAGGTCGGTCGTTTCTGTGCTTCTCTACAGACACGCACTCATTCATTCACACATTCATTCATCCATCAAAGTGTTTTCTGATCGTCTCTCACACTCGCTCATCCGCTCAGACTGCAGAATCACAGTAACATGGCGTACATGGCGGCTCGCGGCATGAAGATAAGGCAAACAGGAAGCAGCACGGTGATGTCACTGTTGTTGTCTCTCTGCTCTCACAGCACAAAGCTGCTGCAACTTTCCTCTGACGTCTCGTCAGTCTGCACGTCAGCCGCAGACAGACAGACGGAAAGCCGTCATTAGCTGCTGGTACTTTTGGCGATTAATACTTAAAATAGAGAAAAAAAACACCCACACTTTTCTTTTTCAAAAAAATGCTCAAATGATCCTCAGCACCATTTTGATTTGTTAGAAAATTTTAAGAAATTCATCGAAAAGAACAAAGAGCGAGTCGTCGCCGCGTCGTGCCTGCAGCTCTCAGGTCCGTTTCAGTGGAACTCCACAAACTCCTCCAGCGTTTTGGGGATCTGGTTGCGGTAGGTGATCTGGTGCTGCCGGACGGCGCGCGCTGCCAGGCACTTGAGGCTCATCTTCATCTGCGTCTTCAGCAAGATCTCCGACACGCCGGTGGTGCTCTTGTCCAGCGGCGTCTTCTTCTGTTTGTTGGTCATGTCCGTGTGGGCGCCAGCCTCCACCAGGCTGATGATGATGGCGTGCAGCGTCAGGAAGTCGCTGATGGGCCGGTTGTACTGGACGATGACGTGCAGCGGGGTGTTGCCTTCGTTGTCGACGGCGTTGACCTGCGCGCCGCAGTCGAGCAGCAGCTTGGTGACCTGCGCGCTGGGGAAGCTGCAGACGTCGTTGGTGTGGAAATCGTCAACTGGCGTGCTGGAGCTGATGGCCAAGTGGAGCAGAGAGGAGCCTTCGCGCGACCGCGGGTCCAGCTGGATCAAGTTGTAGATGTGTTTGTTGATACGCGCGCGCTCCTCGTCGCTGCAGGTGGTCTTGGTGGAGATGCAGGCGAGGTACAGGAAGGTAAAAACATTTGACTCGTAATTGTCCATGGCCTGAGGCAGCTCCGACTCCGCCGCTGTGTCCACTCGAGCCATGCTTCGCTGAATCTCCAGAACGCTACAGTTCAGCACCTGCTCCACAGCCGAGGCCAGCACCTGCTCCTTCAGGTGCACCATCTGGGAGAACACCTGGGCGAAGCGCAGCAGGTCCTTGTGAGTGTTCCGGTTGCCTTTCTGCCGCAGACGCAGCGCATGCAGCCACAGTTTGATGCATTGTTCAAACTCCATGTTGTCGGCGTAGACAGCGCCGCGATAGATGATGGGGTGTGACACGTCGATATTGTCCGAGCCCAGGATTCGCTCGCGGATCATCAGCCCCTCCATGTGCAGAGCGTCCCGGTCCACCCGAATGGCCTCCAGGTCTTGAGGTGTCTGGCACTCGCAGCGCCCCCCATAGGCCTCGATGGGCGGCAGCAGCTCCTTGCTGATGATGTTTTCCGGGTCGCGGTAGCGCTCCATCATGGCCGTGTGCAGGTAGTGATACGTCCTTTGGATGTCGTAGTTCTCCCGGTCGTTGGCGAACGAGGCGCCCAGCAGCTCCAGAGCCTCGATGCGGCTGTGCGCGTCACAGTCTGCATGCGCCAGCAGCAGCTCCACCACATCCGCTTTGCAGCTCTCTGCGGCGACCTTCAGTGGTGTCATGCCGTGTCCGTTTACCACCATAGCTGCCTGACAGCGCACAAGCTCTTTCACTATCTCCAGATGGCCCGCCTCCGCTGCAAAGTGCAGGGCGGTGGCGCCGCAGTGGGCCTTGGCGTTGGCGTCTGCCCCCTGTTCCAGCAGGAACTTCACGACGTCCGTGTGGCCTTTATAGGCGGCGATCATCAGGCAGGTGTTGTTGTATTTATTGGTGATGCTGATGTCAGCGTTGTGTTCCACCAGGTAGCGGACGATGTCCAGGCGTCCGTCGAAACAGGCGGCTCGGAGCGGGGTGGAGTTGGTGATCGTTGTGTGGTTGACGTTGGCATGGTGACTCACCAGCAGGCGCACCACCTCGAAGTGCCCCGCTCCAGCTGCACACCACAGCGCCGTGGCCCCGTCGATGACGTAGCTGCAGAACAGACAGGAAGGACAGCCGGTCAGGACAAACACACACACCTTTACACACCGGATGGATTCTCTATGTGCGAATAATTTGCACGATTTTTCTTTTTTTGTTCAAACTGCCGACTCGACACGAGTGTTTTCACACAGAATGCAAATATCACACTGTGTTAAAGCAACCACTTTATTTTTCACATCGAGGTTGATCTTTACAAACATTCGCACAAATGCATCAACCAATCACGATGGTTGTGTGGAGCAGACGTCAGGTCTGTATCCCACAACAACAACATAAACAAAAATGGCTGACAAGTTCATCACCTGTGATGTTTGACAAACGACTCACAGATTATAAAGACGACGATCATGGCAGAGTATCACCGATCAGTTGGACTCTGGAAATGGTGACGTTTCCTAGCGTAGTTCCCTTTTGGATGAGGTAACATTAGCTAACGTGTGGGAGGCTCTGTTAACCTTTCACCTGTCTCAGCGTACGGTTTACACCCGCTCGCTGTCAATGCCTGTGATGTGATGTTGTCGTATTTTTACTCATTACTTTGTGTTTGATGGCTGATGAGTTCTGATATGTTTAAATATTGTTTTTGTAACACATGAGCCCATTTGACTCTCTTTGAAGTGACCTGCCAAAACTCTTGCACAAATCTGTATCGCTGCCAGCGGGAAGAGTTTAGACCTGTGTGACATGCAAGTTATTTTTATTTTTACAACATACAGCGTGGTGTCGTTCTGAGCACAGAGTCTCTCCTGCAGGCTTCAGCACTTTGTTCTCACAGCTGATCTGATGAGGAACAACTTGAGTTCTACAGGCTTTTGAATGAGGACACAAATCTGACTGTATTTCCATGTAAACAACTGAAGGAAAGACACAAACATCTGCTGTGACATCACAGAGTGGGTGTGGCCAGCCAGACAAACAAGCTGAAAGTTTCAGCTGACAGAGAAGAGCAGCAGCAGCTTTCCAAGTTTCTAAAGTTCAGTGAAGTTTCAGTGAAACTACTGAACAGTTTTTCTGAGAGCTTTCTGTGCGAGACGGTTTCTGACAAAACCCACCAAAGATTTTCAGATGTTGAACACAAAATACAAGATTTTTTCATCAACAACACAAAGTTTGACATTGGATAAATTGTGATTTTATCAGGAACTGTGTAACAGAAGCACTACCTGAGACAATGAATGGATCAGACTCTTGATATAAGCTTTCAATACTCAACAGTCACGTTTCTTTCACATTCCACACTTTCTCAGATATTTCGGGTTTGGTTTATGGTTTTCTTTATGTATGAACACATAGGGAGTATTATTATAAGTGGTGTCAGTGAGAAACTTCAAATCTTGGGCTTTTTGAATGTAGATTTCAAAAGCACATGAGCACAGCAAAATAACATTCCTCTCACTTTTATTGTTCTATGATGGAGGTAAAAGTCTCACAACCTGGGCTAATCATTCACCCTCATCTACAGCTCTGCCAATATAAATAAGGTGCACATAGCAGCTCTCACCCGTCAAAGCGAACCGTGCCGGTCTGTTCCGTATCCACCCTGTAGTGGTCCAGGAGCAGCCGGACCACTTTGTCGTGGCCGTTCCGGGCTGCGATGATCAGGGGAGTGGACCTCTGGCCGGCGAGCTGAGTCACATAGCTCAGCAGATACCGGGTCTCCGCCTCGGGGTGGTTGAGCAGCAGCGCTGCCAGGGTCAAGACTCGACCCTCGCTGGCTGCCTTGTACACGTAGCCGGCCAGAGACTCCATCTGAGCCCGACAGGTAGCCAGGACCTCCGCTTTTTTCGCAACTGGCGCCCGCAATGTCCAATACTCCAACGCAAGCCGCCTCCCATTAAAATGTCGAAACCGGGCCCAGTGCACACATGGAAAACGTAGTTTCTCCGTTATGGCTGCAAGAAAAACGGTTCCAATCCCGGCTGCTTAACAGCTTTCTGTGTGGAACTGGGCGTCCAACTTCTGGGTTTCTGTCTCCGAAAGCCGCGGATCAGGCGTCCGCTCAGTGAGCTAGCCGTTCAGCTAGCGTGCTAACGTTAGCCAGCTGCTCAACAAACCGACACTTTCCACTTCCGCTTCCACCTTTAATTCAACGATATCTTGATTTTCACCGTAAAAATTACCCCACGCTAATGTTTCTAGCTGAACTTCTACAAAACGGCAAACACTTAAAAACAAACACCAGCACCTTCGCCTTTCGCTACCTGGTCTTCTGCCGGAAGTTGCTGTTCAGCGTGAAAATTCTTCCGTCTGGAACCTTCTTTCGCTCATATGCGTTCCACTCAGAGAAGAAGTTTATCCACCACTGCTTCTCCAACTGACACACACACACAGACACGCACACACACACACACACACACACACGCACACACTTAGTTTAAGTCTAAGCCTGTGTTTCCTACAAACATTACACATCGTTTCTGACCTGCTCTCTGCTCATCCACTTCTTTTTATCAGTTAATCAGTTTTCTATAATCTTACTTTGGATAAGAAAAAAACTCTCATGTTCCATTTAATAAATAAGTGACAGACCTACATGTCATCCTAACCTTTAAAATAATATTTGCTTTACCAGTACATCTAAAAACATTGGTTATACTCAAATGCACTTGTCACTTTAATTTGCAAAATACAATTAATTGAATTAATTTATTCTGATTTATCTTTTTATTTTCAGGAACAATGCACACTGAGCAACATCAGTGTAAATGTGCCAGAGTAGCTGAAATGTAAATATTGTCCTCTGATTTTAAATTAACCAATAAAACATCAATAAAACAAAATGATAAGAAGCAGGAGAGAGCAAAACACAAAGTGGCTGAACAGGATGAAAAACTTAGAGCGGGGCTGCTTCATGTACAGCAGGACATGAACACTACAGGGAATTATTACAAAACACCGCTGAGGAGACAGTGGTTAGGTTTAGGATAGGAAATATATATGTGGTCTTATAATTGGGACGCTGCTCAATAGGCCATTTCTACCTGATAACCTTGAATATTAAATCAAACTGAGTTGGCTCCATTGTTCTGACCATAACGGATGTATGTTTTCTGTGATCAGTCACATGTTGTCTCAGCCTGCAGCCTCTAAGTCTCTGTCGTTTGTCCCAGTTTTCTTTCCGTCTCATTAAAACATGTTTGTATTGGCGATCTTTGCGGTGAACTCCAGTTGGAGCATAAGCTTCTAACTGTGTTCATGTGAAATCAGATTAATGCTGTCTAATAAAAACTGGGTGGAGGTTTAACAGATTACAGGCTTATCTGCTGGCAGATCAACCTGCAGTTGAACAGAAGCTTTGGTATTTTATCATCAAACAGTTCAGTCGTGCTTCAGCTGAAGGGCAGCGGTGGCAACAATGAGGAGGGAAGCGCCTGAAAACATCACTGAGGTGGATTTATGAGTGAAAGCTCATCAAGATAAATGACAGAAGAGGAAGATCGAGTCAGGATATTCACAGCCGGTGATCTCATTAGTTTTCATTGACAGTGAGACATGCTGTCATGTATCGGGCCTGTGATATTTTAGCTGTTTAAACAGCATTTTAGTTGAAGCTTGGTGACAAACAGACGGTGAACTGGAAAAGAGAGATGCACCCACTGATCCGAAAGAGACAGAACTCAGCGACGTTCATGAGCAGGTCAGTAAAATCACTTTTTTCATTGTTTGCTGCACTTTAAACTGCCTGTTGTTGTATGTTGTCTCTTATTGTTCACACACTCGTGTTCAAACTTCACTGAGGTCACAGAGGTCAGCTGAGCTGAATAAAGGATCTTAGTGTTTCTGTTACGTTTGTGTTCTGCAGCCGCTCGGCCGGTTCTGCAGAGATGGAGGCGCTTCTGCTGAAGTCTCGGTTCCACCTGGATCTCTGGCTCTGGTTCACCATCCAGAACTGGATCCTGGATGTGGGCCAGCATGTTGTCATGGTAACAAGGCGATAACTGCTGTTTACTGCTGTTGGAACACAGTTAAATTGGAACAGATTTTAAGAAACTTGTTTGAGAAATGGAGACAAAATGCTTAAACAATGAGTAAGATGAGAAATGAATAATCAAATAAATAAATAAATGACAGAAACACTCTCACTCCACCAGGTAGAGCTGATGACAAACAAACTTTTTTTATAATCTTCAATTTCATTTCACTGTCTGTGAAGCCATTTTAATGAAAATCATGCAGGTTGTGCTAATTAAAAAGCTAATTAACAAACAAACTCAAGACATAAAATTTCATGAGATCTTCTCTTTCCAAAGCAGCACATTAAAAATACGGCTCTCGTTTTTCTCTTTAAAGTTTCCAAAAACTTTGAAAGTTTTTCTTTAGTTCAACAGTAGATACACTAGAAAAATGTTTTTATTATTCACCTCGAATGGGACATGATTTATTATTTTCATCAGCAATGATGGTTGTTGAACAATGAAAACAACAACTCCCATGATTCCACACCGCTTCACAACTTCATCAAACTTTCCTTGTGTCTTTGTCTTGAATTAGAGACCCCTAGTGGCAATAATAACACAGTGTTTTTTGCTGCTAAATGTTTCTGCAGCTCGTCCTTCCAGCAGACTGGTTTCCTCTGAGCCGCCCCGGTGCTGCAGAGTACCTGCACATCCTGTACAACATCGCCACGCCGCTCACACTGCTCAGAGTAACGGAGAGACAACACACAGCTGCACACACCCAACAATCATCTCACAGCGTTTACACTTTGTGTCTGCATTCGGATCACAGTCAAACATTCGTCTTTGCAGATGCTTGAATGCAGCCCCAGGACGCTGCCCCACTCGACTGTCCGCCTTGGCATCATCACTGTTGTCATGGGAACCAGCTTCCACCTGGTGGCCAACTCCATCACCCGACGGCTGCTGCTGATTGGCTACCAGCTGCACTTGACAGTCAGAGAGAATCCGGTCATGAAGAACGTCGAGCCGTCCACCCTGGTAGGTGCTGCATCAGAAAACTCATCATACACACATTATATCTCATGTGGGCGTGGCCTGTTGCACTTGTTTTTTAAAAAAATGAATAGTTTTTACAATATATATGACAAACAATTAAACCCAGACACACTTGTTATACAAAAAGTAACAGACAATACAAAATACAAAACACATACACACATACTGAAAAAAAAAAAAATCATTGATACATCTTGTTCTCCAAGTCTGATCTGATAAGAGTCCAGGGTCCATCGTCTCCACGGTCAAATTCAGAGAGGGCTGAGGCTGCGCGTTCCAGTGACAATAAGTCCATGAAGTCTTTTAGCCAGACATCAGCATTAAAGCAATTCAGCTTGTGTGATTTCCAGTTCATCAATATAATTTGTTTAGCAGAGAGAAAAGCTGAAACAATAATTCGCTGTATGAGCGTTGATTGTATGTTTTCTCCTGTCATTCCTAAAAGACAAATTAGATACATTTTTTATTTCGAACATGTAAAAACCAAAAACAGTAAAATAAAAACTCTGGAAAAATAAATCAAGGCTAACTCCATGAAAACAAAAGATAACAAACACAAACAGAAAAAACAAACAAAACACAGTTTACATGCTCGAACAGGAGGAAGAAGTGTACACTTATTTAATCCTGCCACTGCTCCACTGTCCCATCACATATATCAACTTCTCACTTATCTCACAATCTTATTTACACACATCGCTCACACTTCCATACCCTTGTGACATCATATAACTAGTTAGTAAGATCATATATATGTATATATATGTATATATATAAACTCTTCCTTGTTGTGCTAACACTGCATGCTTTGAAATTCAACTGTCCCCTCAAATCAGAGCCTCCCTGTCTTTGGGAAAACACATTTTGTATGTTGCCTGGCAGCATTTTGTTTTTTGCTTCATACATGATATTTGCTGTATGGATATCTACCAGATCCCTGAACTCAAGTACTCGTGACTTTAAGAATAAACTATTGGTGTGATCACAAAAACCAGCATTATTCAATATTCTTACGGCCTTTTTTTGTAGCATCCATGACGGCTTTATGTCACTTTCGTAAGTGTTACCCCACACTTCAGCACAGTAGTTGATGGCAGTATTAGTGAACAATGTGAGCTGCTTTATAATCCAATACATGTCTGGTTTTTCCAAGAACTGCAATGCTTTTTGACAGCTTGGACATTCAGGTAATTTTACATCTAAGATAGAATCCGATGTCAAAATGATGTCCTTCCAGAAACTCCTCGCCGGAGGGCAGAGCCACAGCAAGTGAGTAAGTGTCCCTGCCTCTCCACAGCCATGCCAACACAGGTGGGAAAGAGAAGAATCCATTTCATTTAATCTATGTGGTGTGATATACGCTCTACGCATGACTTTCATTTGGATGGTTTTATATCTCACACATTTGGATAGTTGTTGTATTTTTTCAAACAGATTCCCACTGATCTGTAGTGATGGAAACACCCGAGTCCTTCTCCCTCTGATGTTTGGTAAGATATAAGCTGTCTGGAGAGGCTAGGACACCAGTTTATATGTTCCTGAAACCACTCTCCGTCCTGTGGCTGTCTCCCTGAACTTATTGTCTAAATCTCTGATACAAACAATGTCCCCATTCTTTGAAATGAGTAACCTCAAGATAGATCTCCATTGTAAATGTGAAAAAAACACAGAATCGCAAAAAGCAAACCAACTTTTTAGCTCATTAAAAGGTACCATGTCCCGTCCTTCACAGTCTGTCCCAGTTCATTAACTCCACGACATTCCCATGTATTGCTTGACAGCGTTCTGTCCCCTGCTGTTCATATGGGATTATTCCATATGGAGCAGGATGGTAATGAAGACCCATCAAAGGCGTTTCTGTAACGTTTTAACCACCTCACACGAAAACCGAATAACAAGACCGTCCATTTTGAAGTTAATTTTGGGATGAAAGAATAAAGCTGATAAGGAGACAGACTTGCTGCAGTCGAGTAAAATCTTCTCCTCAATCCACTTCCAACTGCCAGGTTCACTCTTACCTGTGCAGGCCCATGACCAGGGGAATCGAGCATTATACGCCAAATAACATGAATAAACATCCAGAATACCCAATCCACCCCTTGTTGGGGTTCAGGTGCAAAAAGCATCTAGTATTTCTCTTTTGAAGACAAAAGCTCTATAGAGAGTCAAACGTTTAACTGAAGATCAGTGGTTTGTTTTTCAGGTCGACGCCTTTGAGCTTCTGTTTTACCTCGACGACACTCTTGGTCATCTGATGTGGTAAGATCCTGAACTGTTGTGAATGTTCAACACAGCAACTACCACAGAGACACAAAATCAACAGTGAAACGATCAAAAAATCATTCAGTAAATAAGTTGGAATGCAGGTTAATTGATGACAACAAGATTAAATTCTTGTCGTGTCGGGCCGAGAGACAAGACTGACTACACGTTGCTCCTCGACCAATCATCATAGCCGTCTGTCACAATGTGTGTGATGTCACTGGAAAGGAAGTGCTGGCTACTGACCACTGCTACTACTGACAAGCCGTCGTGGGAGGTAAAAACAAAAAACAAACGTGCTAGTCTTTCTGTCGTGACGTCATGAGGCCTCCTAGATGCAGCGTCGGAGGTCGTCCAGTTTGACACACTACGCGGGATGAATGATTGGTCGTCATGCCTGATGCTCACCGATCATTTCTGAGCCCACCCGATGCCCCACGTCCTCCCGGTCGGGCCGCTATCGGGCTGATATCATGTCGTCTGACCCGGCAAAAAGTGGTCGTAGGTGTGAATGTGAGTGTGAGTGGTTGTTTGTCTCTATATGTCAGCACTGTAATAAACTTGCAGACTCACAAGTCAGTCTCTAGACGCTTTGCTTAACTACAGACCGATGACGTGCGCCCAGCTTTCAATGTTTGACTGTGTGGAGACAATTACAGAGTTTGAAAAAACTCTTGAATCAAAGAACCAATCCTAAGTCTTTAGGGCGGTCCTTCATTTTGGGGCGGTGACTCGCTGAAGTGCCGTAAACACGATCCGACCAGCAACACGTGTATCACACGATGGCTCAGTCAGGGTCACCAAAGAAAACTCCCTCAAAGTTTGTTGATGCTGTGAAACATTTCCATCAGTTTAAAACAAACATCTCTTATTAGGACGTAATTCATCCGCCCGGCTACGTCTACCCGACTACACATTGGCTTTAGAGGACATCACAGAGTTACAGAGAGAGACGGACTATCCAAAGCAGTGACGTTATGTGGGAGCTGTCGCACGCTTTTGCAACGTTATGGACGCAGCAAAGCAGATGTGGAGCGATCCAATAATCTAATGTTGCTCTGTGCATCCATTTCAGTGTTTTAAAAAGTTCTCTCCCTGTAACAAAGTGACTTGCAATATCACTAGTCTGTGTCCCTACAGAGGAGAAAAGGCGGAGTGCACTATTTCCGGGAAGGGGTCTCCTTTTCAAAAATGTAAGGGCCGTTGCTTTGTTAGCGGCGTCGTCCCAGCAACTGCCTTGCATTTAGACGTCCCTAAACAATCGCTTAGCAGAGATCTCCGATTGTCTGGTATCGCGAGACTAATAAACGCGCAACTTTTCCAGGGTGAACCCCGCCCTCACACAGTGTCAACTGGGATTGGCTCCACCCCCCACGACTCTGCAAGGAACGGACAACGAATGGATGTTTAGTAGCTTCATCAGACAACTGCAAACTGAAGTTTTTGTCAAACAAACAGGAGGGATGGTGCATTTGTCTGGGACTATTTTCAGCGGTGGATTAATCCACATTTGGTGCTGTGAGTGTTTGTGGCGGCAGGTGTGTACAGGTGTTCATGGCGACGTGTCAGCCAGAGCAACAGTGTGACTCACTGTCACCCTCTCTCAGTGACCTGTTTTTCTTGGAATTATGGAAGCTTGAATTCACGAGTTCCAAATAACTTCAAAGTCAGTCTGAACTAACCTGAGCTCAGGTGATCACCTCACCTCAGATAGTTTTAAGGTTTGATGATGTCATCTCTGTTTCAAAAAGTTGACTGGAAATCTTGTCCAAAGCTTCTCAAAGGTCACGCTCTGTTAAATGTTGGAAGCGGAAACTCGTCAGGACTTTTGGGCCTGAGTTGGTTCAAAGCGGATGCAGAATGTGACCAGTTTCGTCCTTTAATGTATCACCTGTGATTCTTCTTCCTCCAGGTATGTTCCTCTATTCCTCGTCCTCTTCCTCTTCTTCAGTGGTTGTTTCAGACACAGGAAACAGGAGGAGAAGATGTCGGCGGCAGCGTGGATGCTTCTTGTCCCAAATGCTGCCTACTGCTGGTCAGACTGTGTACTACATCCCACAGAGAGTCTGTTTGTCTGTCCGTCCTGTGACGGAGCTCACAGGTTCACTCCCTGTTTACCGCTTATTTGGGTCCACGCCCGTTGTTGTCTTGGAAAGAACAGTTTTCCCCGGGTTCATTTCCAAACAGAAATGTTTGCACTTCCAAAACGTTACCACCTAAACAGTAAGACGACATCCAAACTAAACACACGTGAAACTTAGGACAGTTTGAGTCAATCGTCGGTAAAACCAAACACTTGAAAATTCAGTCCATCCAAACAGAAAAACTGTTTTACTTGTCTGTTCACATTTTTATAGATTTTAATGTGAGATTTTTTTGTTCTGAGCAGTTTTATTTTGTCAACATCAGTGTCTTTAAATGTTTATTAGTGTGCAAAGAAAGATTATAGAAACAAAAACCAAAACTCTCAGTGTGTTTGGTTACAGCACTGACGTCTGAAGAACAACACACAACATCTGCGGCTCTGTGTGTGTGTGTGTGTGTGTGTGTGTGTGTTTGTGTGCCTCCACGTGTTAGTAATAATTGATTAGGTCGTTCTCAGGTGTTGCTGATCAGTTGGTGTCCTCACTGAAGGCAGCACTTAAGGATGAAGCAGAACTCAAGAACCCTGCTGACTGTTTCAGTGTTTTTGCTCTTTAAATACAAATAAAATATCCCTCACATAACTGCTGACTATAGTTTTCAAAATATATTTTTTTAAGAGTTTATTTCCAGGCAGCCATCGAGCATCGACTCGCGCCTGTCACACTGATGTTGATCCAGAGATTTTAAATAAACTTTTTACAAAGGCTGGGAGAGGAGGTTGTAAAATTAAATCCCAATGTTTCAGTGTTTCCTGTGATGAAAATGTTCTTGTGTAGTTTTTTTTTTCTTTATTTGCTGCTTGGTTGTTAAACATCTTGGAGGCGCAGGGTTTTCATCACGTGCTTCACACACACACACGCAGGAAGTTCTGTGGCTTTGTTTAGAATTTTTTGGTTTGAAAACATGGTGGGAATTGAACCTGTGACTCTCCGCTTACAGCTGAGTGAACAGAACCACTGACACGCTCTGTTGTTCCTCTCAGGTACCTGATCACTGAGGGACAGACCTTCATCCTCTTCATCTTCACCTTCTTTGCCATGACCGCCACAGTGATGCACCAGAGAAGGCGGGGCTTGGTTCCCGACAGCAACGGCCTCTTCATGCTCTACAGGTACACGTGACCTCAGCGGCTCAGTGAGAATCTAAACCTCTCTCACATTTCAGATGATAATATTCATTCTTCGAGCCGCACGCTGAGCGAGCTCGGATCACATCATCCAGAGATCCTGTTAAGCAAGAGGACGTAATGACGCCAAAGTCTTTTCCATCAACTGATCCACATTTTTGAGCCGTTTGACTAAAAACCACAAAGTGAGCTGATGACAGAATCACAGTCACTTGGGAAACAAATCTGAGCTCAGATTCTTTGTTCTGATGTGAAGATGTGTTTTAGCAGATGAGTTAAAGTTCTCCGGTTTTAGTTTCTCTGCAGCTCTGTTCCTGGTGGCGGTGTGGGTCGTCTGTCTCTGGAATGACGGCGTCCTGAGGAAGAAGCACCCGGGGCTGATCTACATCCCGCAGCCTCGAGCCGTGTACACGCTCCAGTTCCAGCAGGACATCCAGACATAGCAGAGCGGCACAATCAGACACGGTGTCCTGCAACAGACGCAGCGTGTCACTCTGATGTGACCAAACACAGACAGAACCACACGATCTGCACAGAGGCCAGAAAGGTTTGACAGGACAAGTGAAGGATTTGTGCAGCTCTGTCTGACAATCCACATGTTGTATCGGCGAAAACGAAATCATGAAGAAGGACGTCTCAGATTGTGCAGCGCTGTCTGTCCTTGTTGTAACTTATCAACGTCCAGTAAAATATAAAGTGGGGAAGTTATGCAGGAAAAACAGTGTTTCCAGGTATCCCACTGCTGGAAACTTACATTACTGTGAATAATACAAATTATTATTAGTATGATGTCACTTTGCACTAAAGAATAAAAATGCTTGATAAGCCTTTAAGGTCATGGCTCTGTCTCTCACACAAGTCTTCCTGAATCACATCATCTCATCTGCCTGCAGCCTCACAGTGACAAACGGGTGTCGGTCTGGCCGCGGGTCACATGTCACTGACACAGACGGCCGTGTTTCACTCTGTTAGAGGCTGAAACTGGTTCACCAACTTCACATGAGTTTTACATGTGCTGTACGAGCCAAACGTTCATGTTTCTGTCCTGGTGAACGTGGACGCTGCTTGTGATGTGAACGTTGATCACAACAATCCTCCTCATCCTCAGTGTGAGTGATCCACTCAGGCAGCTGTGTGAGGGTAAACTGTGGTTTCAGAGAATAAAAAGACGAACCTCTTCAGACTTCTGAAGGCTTTGCCCATTTATACTGTTAGCATGTCTTCAAAAAACATGCCTACTTTTAGAACATTGCACTAGACAAAAAATGTTAAAGTTTGAGCCAGAAGCATTTGTTCGTTGCAGCTTGTAAACCAGGGCCGGGCAACGTTTGAGCCCACAGCCAGATTTTTGATTGGCGCCTCATGAGTCAAGCAAAATGTTACAGTGAGTCCAGCTAATGTAATGTTGCAGGTTCATTTTTGACAGCATTAAATGTAAATCCCTCCACTACATGAGCCCAGTCAAGCCAGTTGGAATCATATTGTTTGGTTGTACATGTAAGCAACAGAGTTATTAGCTGCCAGAAGCACATTTCATCAATCAGCTGATACCAGGCAGACTATTTCATCTTCTGACATTAGCTAATCAGCGAGGTGGCAGATTCTTCTTCTTCTTTTTTAAATAAATGCTCATTGTAAAAAGATAACACTGATGGTTATAGCAGTGACATTTACCTCTATATTGTTCTTTCTTCTTTTCCTTTTCTTTGCATCACATGGACTGTGCGCCACATAATTTTGTCCTTTTGTGACTCATTTCAATTTTGTAACTGCAAGCAACTCAATGCAATGCAAACCTGGCAGGCATGCAAACTGGTGAGCAGGGTGTGTGAGCGGGGAAAGGGCCGCTTCACAGTTTACACAAGGTATGCAAACGCAGCGAGCTAATGTGAAATCGCCCAAACACACACACAGACGCAGATGTATCATAACAGTGCACACCAAGTCACAATCTGTCTGTCTTCAGCGCAAAAGCAGAAAAAAATGGGACAAAAGTGACTTTGTGGATGATGGTAAAGCAAAGAGCAGCTAAATCAAAATCAGTGTTTTTCTGGCCATGTTTGATTAAAACACAGAAAGTATTCATCTTATCCTGTTCCTCTCTCATGTATAATCAGTAAGTATGCATTAGAGTAAACTTAAGGCAAAAGTTGCATTTAAATGCTGATCTAAAATACGCTCACGCTACATCTTGGCCGCGCCGACGCTGACCCATCTCCTGACGCAGCTGCACCCCCAAAATCATCAGATCTGCATGAATCATGTAGGTGACCCATTTCAGTTTCAGAACGGCGAATTTATTGGAAAAGTTGAGGAGTTTGCATACCTGCACAGACAACCTTTATGTGTTGGATGTTTCTGTGACATGGCGCATTAGTAACATGCATTACATCATGATAACAGGCATTCTTAAATTCCATTATGTGGTCAATTTGTGAAAGACCGTTACAATTCTCAGAAAGAGGGAGAGAAATAAAACATGACCTGTATTAACCTGTCTTCCAGCACCACTTTGGAATTTTGCACCCTTAGCAGCGGCCTACATTGTCTGTACCACGAGTCGCCCCTGTTGTAAACACACCATTCAAATTAGGCCCCTCCTCCCAAGCTCATCACCACCAGGAGTATTGTGGCGTGTATTTATACAGCCTGTAGCAAGACACGTAGGAATATTACATTTGTTTTAATAAAGAAGTTGGTGATGTAGCAAGCTAGCACAAGCTAACTGCTGGTGTTTGACACGTATCTGTCCAACAGAAAGCCGGCCAACTCCGTGTCGCTCTTCATCCTCAGACTCTCCTTCAGTGCTCGCATGTCAAAACAGAGATTCACTGTCGTTCTGGAGTGAGCTTGATGTTTCACCTCACTAGGGCTGTATTTCCTTTACCTCACTGCTACGTCCACACCCGCCATTTTCTCCAGTCTGAAGGGTGTCACCTGCACGCTGACCCGTCGCCAGGGCTCATTCTTAAGGCGGGCATATGAACTTCATGGGGGGCACAATTATTAGGCTTTTAAATAGCCTACTTTTGATAATCTGATGTGCTATTGATAATTATAATAGCACGGCACTGACCCATATACTGAGGTTGCATACTACATCCATCCAAATCGGTCTCAGATAGATTTAGATTTATTTGTCCCGATGTTAAGTTTCAATAACGTGGAGAGCGGCAACAAAACGAGCGCATTCACGATACAGACGCTGACAGTTGGCACTAATCAGACGCACTTGCAAGGACTGGTGAACAGTTTGCTATGGCTTAGAAAATGAAAAGATGTCAAGGTTACAGAGACTAAACGGAGGAGGCTGACACCGCAGACAGTGCACTTGCAAATAAGACAGTCACAGTCTGAACGGTGTGATAGTAGATAATTTAAAGCAGTCAGTTACACAGAGTTAATACACAAAGTGCTAGACAACACATTAAATATGACACCAACCACAAAGCCTCCTACGTCTGTCTAAACACACACCACAGTGGATGTAAACGCGTTTGGATATCATGCCGTCATAATTTAAAGCAGAGTCAACAACACGGGACCGTCCATACAAAGCACCAAACAAACATCAGAGGTAACGTCAGGCTACAGAGCAGCCGCAGAGCACCACGTGCTTATGACACACACACACACACACACACACACACACACACACACACAATCTGAAGTTACTTTGAATGGAGCTCTCTCTTGTTCTCATAAGGAAAGACTGACAGCTGTCACAGCTTGGTTGAACCCTGAATCGCGCTCACGCACGGCTGTCGTTAACGCATTCAAACAACAACTTCCTGTTTCAGTCCTGGTCAAACAAAAACACACCACTGTTTTTTATTATTTTCTAATTTTTATTATCATTTTTACAGACAAGTACAGTTCTTAATAAAACATGAACTAATAATAAAATGTATCTGGAGGGGCACTAGCAGTTCTTTGTCCCTGAGGCCCGCCCATCGCGACAGGTATGCCTGTGCGCTGTCATTGGCTGGAGGAAACACGCCAACACACACTCAGAAATGTCCCGACTGAAGCAAAACATCCAAGTCCAGGCAGAGACACAGTCATCACCACACATACACAGAGGCACAGAAGTGATGACTGAGCAGGATTCATCAGGTATGAGTTTATATTTTGTTTGAAGGAAAATGCTGCTGACTCCACCTTTACCTGGATTTGAACTAAACAGACACAACAGACTCACTAATCCACCTTCAGCAGCAACATGAGAAACATGAAGCTCTGTTTTAACATGGAGGGTTTTTGAATTCGACTCTGTGTCAGTCAGACATCAGAGGTCTGAATGAACCTGAACTGAAATGAGTGTGTGACTGTGTGTGACTTTCAGCTGCAGTTTATTTCCCCTGTGGCTCCTCTCGGCATCACAGGTGCTCACCAGTTTCTGCACGCTGAAATTTGTGTTTGTCTGTTTGTCTGCGGAACTCTTGGTGGTTAATGAAGCTGCTGTCATGAGGAGAAGACACATTCATGGCAGGAAAAACAACTTATTAGTGTTGATCCAGTTCAGCTGTGGAGCATCTTTAGATTACTGTACTCAAGAATCACCATCACCAAGTCCATCTTGGAGGAAACAGAGTCATTCCTGCAGCACACCAGCAGCAAATGGACCAAATGAGTGATGAGGAGCGTGTTTCAGTATTTGAAAAGGAAGGCACAAATTTCTCAGCTGCAAGGCTGTCACCTTCATCTTCCAAGCTCATCAATCATCATCATCATCATCAGTTCCTGTGACTAATCCCATTCAGCTGCTTGTAGTTCTGTGTTGAAATGGTGTAAAATGCACATTTGAATGCAACAAGTCCCAAAGTTCTGTGAGGACTGCATCAGCTGTCTGCTGCTCTGTGCCGTCCCTCCACATGGAGACCCAGCGAGGATCCGTCATCCACTCCCATTACGTTCCTCATCTTACAGCCGCATGGATCAGTTTCCTGAGCCGAGTGACGGAGTTCAGAGCCGCTCACACACGCAGCCACGATGGTGAGATAATAACTCAGTCATCCAGAATCCATCTGCATCCTCTTTGCCTTCCCTCCGTTCACTCACACTGCCTGTTTTCCTCCTTTCATTGCAGGCAAAGTTCCTGACGCAGGATCACATCAACGGTAAGAATCAGACTCGTCACACATTTCTGCCGCTGCCAAATGAGTGTTGAAGGAAAAGGTGCTTCCAGTCAGTGGACAGGTTCAGTAGTTTTCAGGAGATCATTTCTCTGTCACAGCCTCTGTGGCTCTTTAATCAGACTGCAGAGTTCACTGTGAGTCTGCCTCGGGACAGAGGAGCACTTGTTCCTGTTCGAGCCGAGCACATTCATGTTGTGATCCGTGGGCCGACATCCTGGACCTGCTGATGTGATTCAATACAAAGGTTCTGTGTGTGAGCACGGATGTTAGCCTCATGAGGACACATCACAGTTATTGTCTCTGACTGAAAGGACAGAGGAGTTGTTCCAGCTCTGATGGCTTTGTTTGTGTGATACTAAAATACTTTTAAACTGTTGGTTGATTTACAGTCAGTCAGTCTGCTCATTTTCAGGGCTGCAAATTCAATTGAATTCTTCACTGTCGATCAGCAATTATTCCCTAGGTGATTGAATTTGTCATTTGGTTTGTTTAACGTCAGAAAACAGGAAAAAACATCCATCACATCTTCCTTCCCAGCTCAAATATCTGTCACTTGAGCAGCTAAACATGTTCACATGGTCTGTGTGTGTGTGAGTGTGTGTGTGTGTGTGTGTGTGTGTGTGTGTGTGTGAGAGAGTGTGTATGTGTGTGGTGGTCATGTGTTAACATGTACTCCTCTTCAGCAGATCTCAGTACCTGGAGGATCTGAGTAACTGGGCTGCTTCCAGCCTGACCAGTAACCGCACCACTCTGAACTGGTTTGGTCTGAACCACTGACACCACCTTCCCCAGGTTACCAAGGTTACCGATCTGAAACAGTAAAAGGAGTGTTGTCATCAGCACAGGTTTTGTCTACATACTTTTATGAGTTAGTGTTTCATAAGAACAGTTTTGTTCACTGCAGCTGTTTTAAGTGTTTTGTTTAGTGACACAGCAGCATGACCGAGCTGTAAGTCCAGTTTCTCTCCATCACACATTCAGTCGTGCACTCAAACATTTCTAAACACTGTTAACACAAACACAAAACAGACACAAAACGTATATTTTGTTGAGATTCTATGTAATAAAGTGCCTTTGAAATTCTGTATTTTGTTTTTTATCTGCCAACAGTTTTAAGGCACAACATATGAACTTGAATGGACTCATCTATACTGTAACAACATTTACTTTCATCTATTTTAACAGTTAAATTATCATTTCAAAATCCCTTTTTTGTAAATTCACAACTGGTTCTCTGCCTTTTCTTTCTTTCTGAAAGTCTTTTCAGTCTTAGAACTGTGAAGAACAACTAACATCCAGTTTTAGTCACTTTCCCTTTTATTACTGATTTATCTGCTAATTATGTTCACTATTTATCAGTTTAAGGACAAAATGTCAGATATGTCCATCCCAGTTTCCAAATAAATGAAGGCATGTTGAAAGACATCCAACAGAAGCCAAAGACATTCAGTGTGCAGTGACGCGAAACACTCAAAGGACAGGGCCTAAAATTCGGCACTGGATTGCGAGTATCTTGAATAATTTAAAAAGATCCTGAAAATCTGGAATTTTACTGCGGGACAATGCCTCAGACGGAAGCTGATCCTTTGTTTTATGTCAAATGAGACACAGCACATTGTTATTATTACACACGTTCATAAATTCTACCGGAGGTCGGTGGAGAGGAGGAAGGATGAAGGATCATGTGAAGCAGAAGCAGCGTTTCTGCTCATATCATACTGCTGCGACCACCACAGTAATACAAAATGTTTAAAGCAAATAAAATGTTTTTTAATCAGTCAGCTGGTCTGTTTCCTCAATATATGTACGGTTATTATTAAACACATTAGTACATTCACCCACAAGGCCCATGCTGCTCTCTTTGGAGCCTCGACAGGAGGTGAAGATGACCCACGACCAGAAGTCTATGAACACGCAGCGTCATGAAGAAGATTCGGACATTCACACATGACACGTCGTCTTAATTACCTGATCTATTGCTGTGCATTCAACCTGCGCTGGACTCCTCATGTCAATCAGCTGTCACTCTGTTAGAATCCAGTGTGTGATGGAAAAAACGTTACATTTCCACACAGTCACACTAAGTGTGCAGCATAGTTCTCATAACCCA
>JAQFJA010000023.1:28393124-28404101 GCA_029874485.1 Naso brachycentron
GCTACTGACTCTAGCTTTTAATGTAAACTAACATCATGAAACAGTTTGTGATCAGACTTGTAATTGTTTCCAGCTGAAACGTGTTCAGCAGTCAAAGTGTTTGAACGTCTGTTCGCTCCTCTGCGGCGTCACATTAGCTTCAGCAGCTGAAACCATCAACACGAGTCCTGTGGGATCAGAGTAATCACACATAGACTGTCAACATCAGTCAGCTGATCGGAGTCAGGCTGTTGCTGTCTGTCAGTGGTTGTCTTTTATTTTCACTTGTCATACTTTTGGCACTGTGAAGCCAGCTTTCCTTCCTTCTTATGACCTGTAATGTTTGTTGTTGTTGTATTTTTTCTTTATTTGTATCTCAGGTGTTTGCTTGTTTGCTTGTAGCAATTATGTGTCGCCTTCACAAATAAAGTTCTTTAAATTTAAATGTATTCACTGCAAGTTTTTCCATATTTCTGTTTTTTATTTCTATTCTATCACTGCTCGATTCTGTTTCTGTTTATGAAAAAAATCAGTTATCCCATTTTTTTTTTAAATCACATTTTGTAAATCTCTTTGCACATTCACTTTGAAAGGAACTGGACAAATACATTTTATTAGAGTTACATTCTGTGCATTCTGCATTTAACCACACTGTGGCCTGTAACTGGTCCTCATCAGAAACATTATATAACGTCTCATTTGTGGCTCCTCAGCAAATATTGTGGAGTGTGAGGAACGGCGGTGTGCAGCTGCCGGTCTGATGATGGTTTCTACATTCCACTTTTAATTAAGGCCTGAAGGAGAAGCCAGGCTCCTTATCATGAAAGAGCCGCGCTTCCTTTAAAACTGGGACTGGAACGAGTTCCAGCTTCAAACTGCACTTTCCCTTCATCTCCTCTTCCACCACGGCTCCTCTTTTCTCAGGCAGTTTGTAGACCGACTGTATTTGATCTTAAGCTCAGTTTGTTCAGTGGAGACAATGCAGTTGTCCATCAGTATGCTTTTTTGTTAAGTAAAATCATTTCTTTTCCAGAGAAACTTTGAGTTACTCCTCTGAATGTAACACTCATTAGTTTATAAAACAGAGGCAGACAGAGACGTTGGAGCAGGAAGTGAGTCACTGCAGGTCAGTTCTCACCGGGTCATGACTTTTACTCTCTCAAAGTACAGACGCACTAAATCTGCTGACATACGTCAAGCGGACGCATCATTTTTTATGGAGAGGAGGTGATCCAACTACGCAGTGCATGATGGGTACGGTGCAGCAAGTTGACGGACTGTTCGCCATATCTGAATTTGCATAATCACAACTAGACCTCTACTTTATGTAAATGAGGTTCATCTGATGCAATGTTGTGGACTCACAAAAGTCAAACTAAAATCAGGCAGTGCTGATCAAATATGAAACAAAACTGTGTTACTGCATTGCCTATTTTTCACTTGAAGTGACTATGAGGAACTTCTAAGTATTTATGAAACAGTCTCATGATTCCTTTGATGATTACAAATTTCCTGTAACAGCAAACGAGACCATCAACGAACAGACTGCTGTTTTTATGAAGTTACTATTAATTCGTGTGATCGGGTTTGAATCCCCACAAACTCTGATGAAGCAATTTTTTATTTATTTTCTTAAAATTCTGTTGCTCCGTGCAATGACAATAATGTAACTATATTCTCTGCCTATGGTTGTTAGTTTGCACCTTAGCATGTAACTTTAATGCAAATGGTTGTGTAATGTTAGCCTGCAGAAAATAGAGGTAACAGGTCTCGGAGGACATTACTGTCATACAACTGGCTTATAACTTATTTCTCAGTCACATATAAATATCACCTAAAAATGACCTCATCACCATCCGTCTCTCTTTCACTCACTTCCAAGAACTAAAACACGAGTTGCCGGTGTTATGCCAAGTTCTGCCTGCCTGGCACGCGCTAGCAAAGATCTTTACCACAGTAGGCGCTTGTGTCACTACTGCATTTGTCCAAAGGGGGCGCTAGAATCAACAAAAACTGAAATTCCTCATAGACAGTTTTAAATGTTTTCAAAAATATATTTTGATGTGCTCTTACCTGAAAAATGAGAAAGTCTTTTTCCGCCTTGTTGAAAAGAACTGAGCCAAAATTAATCCCCGCCCAAACCGCAGTACATCTATCCAACCTTAATACTCCACTGCCCACTCGCCGGAGCATGAGGTATTCTGTGGCGTCGAGATCCGTCATCACTGGATTTGTTGTGCCTGTACCGTCAGTCATCATTATTAACCCTGTTCAGCTGTTTTAACAATTAAAGTCCTCTGTTTTATTGTGGATAAAAATGAATCAGATTTTTTTCCATCTGCCTTATTTTCTACCTTCTCTTGTTCTGTGGCGGTGGCAGCAGGCCCTCATACGTTCCTCTCCTCAACAGTGATTCTCAGCTGGTCCTGGTGGACCCCGAGTTGTTCCAAAGCCAGATCAAATATCCAGAATATGCTGTCCAGCCAGTTCTCTCATAGCAGGAGGACGTGCTCAGAAAACCTCCAAAGGAAGGCGTCCAGGAGCATCCTCAGTTCCTCAGATCACAACTCACCTGTTAAATTTGAATAAACAGCAGCTCTACTGCAGTGCATTAACAAATATATTGTATATATTCCACGTTAACCTACATTTACTAACCTGTTTTATTATTATTATCACCAGTCAACCTTTAACTCTGTGTTGCATGGCTTATGTGTTACGTGTATTTACTAACCTGCAATGTGATAAAACGTTTTTTTATATATATATTTATATAAATCACTTAAATATAACGCCTTGTTTCAACTTAAGTAGCTAACTCATGTCCGTAGAACAGATAACGCCCCGTGTCCGACACGAGGACATGCATTTCTTTCCAGAGGGATAGAAACGAAACCATAGCAGCATCAGATTCACAAAACTAGAATCTCATTTTTTCAAACAATACAAAATCACTTGACAATCCAAATGAGCAACTATATTGAAGCAAACAGCCTGTTAGCTAAAGGAGCTCGTAAATGCTTGTAAAATGAATATCACAGAGATTCTCATAGGAATGAATGGACTTTCAGTTGACTTGCCTTGTTACACATACAAAAGTGGAAACAAGGCGGTAATGTCTACTACATGTTATCTACTGCTCACAGCTGCTCTGCATGTTTTGCATGTATCAAAGGATGTTTAAGGTCAATGTCACGTCGCTATGTTCTGATGCTTCCTGTTGCTTGTGTGGTTGTGTGTTTTGTTGCTGTATTACTGTACTGTTGCTTTGCATGGCTTGTGTCTTGTCTTCAAAATGTCTGCCATTTTTGTCACAGTTTCTGTCTTCTACTTCTGTCTTAGCATCTGATTGTCTTTATTTTGTACGTTTTATGACTATTGGTGACAAAACATCTTGCCAAAGTTGAAAATTAGCCGACTGGCTGACACTGGCAGGTTTACAGAAATGTTAGGCTAATTGATTTGTGTTGTCCGTTTGGGGCTCAATGAAACCACAAAGAGGTTAAACTCCTCGTCAACCTCCTATGATTAACCTATTAAAAAAATCTGATAAATCCACTAAAGTTTTATTTAGGACTTGGTTGATGACATCAATGTGAAACAATCCTATATTTTAACATTCATTAGTTTTCTTTTTCATATATGAAACCGCAAAAATGTAGAAAAGTGTTTCTGAAAAGTAAAAAAAAACCAAAACAGTTTCATGAACTTGTCATCATAACATGTCATGGGAGGCTCAAACTCAAACCAGGAATTCGGCAGGTTTTAGGACCCAGGAGCGACACGTGACGTATGACAACAACAGGAAGACGGAAGTCACGTTGCTGGTAGGTGTGTTAGCGTCCGTAGCTTTGGCTTTGGTTTCTCAGTGAAGCTGCGATTTAACCAGCGGCAGAGAGACTTTCTGCTTCTCTGCGGCGTGTTTCACGGACCCGCCGTTACCGACGCCTTGTTTTTTTTTAAAACGTTAACCGGCCGGTTAGCCCCAGCGGCTAACTGTTAGCACGCGGAGGTCACACTGCGGGGGCAGAGCGGCGGAAAGCGCCAGAGTTCAAACAGCTTAAAGGTGGAAATCGGAGATGTTTGAGGAGAAATGTTGTTAAGGTGGAAGTCAGGAGATGCTCACAGTCTCGTGTGTGTGTGACGGAAGTTTGCGGCTGTGGTGGAAAATGAAGCAGGTCCGTGATGTGACGCTGCAAACAGTTCAAACAAGCTGCAGCTGCCTGTTCGTGATCAGCACTGAAGCTGCTCTTGAATTTATCAATCAAATGACGCCACAGATGAAGCCCTGCTAGTTTGATTATTGATTAATTATTGAGATCTCAAACAAATGCTGCTTAAAACTCATCCAGTGAGAGAGAGTGAGTGTTTTTATTATTAGTATTATGTAATAATACTAATGTTGTTATTATTTCTGAGACTTAGCCTACTCATTCTAAAGGTCATTTGATAAATCTTTGCAGCCTCGGACACAGGTCTCTCACATACACACAGCTCCTTCTTGTTGAGCTGAGAGTTGTTTCTAACACGGAGTCTCATTTGCATGAATGATGAGGACAGAATATTAGGAACCCCTCTCAGTGCAACATGTAACAGCACTGTTCATGATGTTAAATCAACATTTGTTGATTATCTTTACCCAGTGCACGTGTCATATTTGGCTGCAGAACAATGTTTCATAAAACATTTACCTCAGTAAAAATGTGGAACCAACATCCTGCTGTTGTCCTGATGAGCTGAAGAGACTTAACCAGCGAACCTGCTGCTGTTTGAGCGCGTTGTTTAATGTCAGTCAGTCTGCAGAGAGAGCAGCAATCAGACAGAAACCCAACCGACGAAACAAGTGTTTTATCAAGGTGAAAAACATTCTCTGGTTGTCACTTATGTTTTTGGGAACCGAACACTCTCTTTTTGCTCCAGTGTGAAAACGTTATTTGTAATTGTACATTTCTTTTCATGAAATACATGGAGCCACGGTGTAATTGCGCCCATGGAGGAGAATGTGATGCTGTCATGTTGCTGAAAGGTACTTTGAGCTGCAGACTTGATGAAATGTCAGACGCTGCAGATGAAATCAGCAGAGCTGCCGTCCTCCCTCCTCTGGAACATCAGATTAGCTCTTTGTTGTGGACTCATGGGGCTGAATGACATTATTGCTTTTTATCCGTCAAACGTGAAAAACCAATAATGATACAAGATGGACAGAAAAGCATGAAAACAAAACGGTCAGGGAGGTAATCAGATGTACTCGCTGCTGCTTCAGACATTATCCTGATTTTATGGAAACCTGAAAGTCAACAGGAGCCTCGTTCAGACACAAAACTCTTCATGTAAATGTGATGCCCATTTAACATGTTCGTCGCTTTCTGAGTCACAACACGAGCAACACGACACAAGTGTGAATTGAACTGAAAACTTCAGGGCAGAAGAGGTGAAACACCTGAAAGAAGAAGAATCACAGCAGCTGTGATTCTTTTATTTTCCGAGTTAAAGTCTCGACTTTGTGAACCTTGAGTTTGTGTGCAGGCAGCAGATTTCTCGCTCTTGTACATAATGAGACTGTAGAGCTGCAACAAATGTTTTATTAGTTGTTCGATGGAAAATTAATGGCCAACTATTCTACCAAGTCACTAAAACATGAAGCTAAACACAGATTTATAACCCAAAAGCGTCTCTTTCAGCTGCTTCCTGAAACAAACAAACAGCCGTTTCCGAGTTATACTTCCATGTGTAGCTTCATGTTTCAGTGTCGGTACGTGAGAGGACGCCACAAAACATTCAACGAGTTTCACGACTTTTAAAACAAGCCTTTTTTTATTTTTTGACAGACGGTCTGAGTGCACGTGCTCCTCTGTTGTTTTCAGCTAGTGGTGACATCAGCAACAAGCTCCAGCTCTCAGGACTGCGCTGGTTGTCGTAATAATGCTGCAGAACATCGTATATGATCGTAAATATTCTTGTTAGTTCTTGTTAGTTTTTAAAATATTTTCAGATCGATACAAGTCACATTAGAAGGACTATAGGCCGTTTACCATCGACGTAGTTTGATTGTTGGAATCTAAATCAATGCAGTGACACATCGATGCATCGTTAATCGTTAATCTTCTCAGACATTTTTCAAATGAAGTATAAAGCATTGTTGGTTCAGCCTCTTAAATGTGAGGATTTGCTGCTTTTCTGTGTCTGTGTTTCGAGCTGCTG
The DNA here is from genome assembly GCA_029874485.1 of Naso brachycentron. NCBI lineage: Eukaryota > Metazoa > Chordata > Actinopteri > Acanthuriformes > Acanthuridae > Naso > Naso brachycentron. The sequence goes on from JAQFJA010000023.1 coordinate 28,399,305, forward strand.
TTCGGACAATAGAAGCAAATGGATGAAGACGTCACATTGGGCTCTGAGCGTTTTTCACATTTCATGGAGTAATCAATCGATCATTCGATTATTGTGAAAACAACTGGCAGATTAATCGTTACTTGCAGCCCTATAAGAACATTTACAGTGAGTGACACACTTCCTGTCACACACCTGAAGCCACGTTTACAAACCATACAGAGAACTTTGCAAACACCATTAATCACGTGTTCTCTGGTATCAGTTAAAAAAAACAAGGAAGCAGTTTATGCCAAATTATACTTTGTCACTCGACAAATATACGTAATTTCTACGGAAAAAAGTGTCGCTTGACATTTTCATTTCATGTCACATATTTGGAGAGTTTTATTATGTCGCTTACGTCGTCATACTTTGTCGCATAATGTGAATGGGTAGTGTCAACATCGCCATGAGACCATGGACACTGATTTTTCTTGTTGATGTTCTATTGTACGTGTCAAATACGGTAACTATGGAGACGACTAAAACCTTTCTCTGAAGCATAAATTGACCTCAGTGTTTCTGTTCACACCTGAAACGATTCAGAGCATTTCGACCAAAAACAGTTTAGTTTGGAACCTGCAAAGGTGTTTCCCAAGTGGAACCAAAGAAAAGCCGATTTTTCTGGGGACCTGAAGTTGGTTGTCAAATTGTACAGGTCCTTGTAAAGTGTGTATCGCCCTCTGTTGAAGACGTACTGTAATCACAGTTGTTTGGCTGAAACCTGGTGAAATGTGGGCTGGTTTGCTAGAGAGGAGCAAGGTTCCAAGAATCCTGAATGAGGAGGTGACATGAATGTGTTTATTTTTTTAAAACGCACGCGTTTTAATAAAGTGGGCGAGAAATAGGAATAAAACGTGCAATTTATGAAGCGCGTGTACGATTTATAAAACATGGACGTGAAACAGAAAATGCCTGTGCGTCTTAAAAATAAGAAACACGCCCATGTCACCTCCGGGGCTCCGTACAAATGAAATGAGGTGACGTGTATCTTTATTCCACAACTTTTGTTTCTGGTTTTGCTGATTTCAGTTATTGATTTGTTCTGAAAAATGTCAAAGGCTCAGTTATGAGCTTCATGTTAGAATATTTATTAGTGATCAGTTTCATACTTTAGTTGACGTGAGTTTCCCTGTTGATAATCTTTTTAAATGTGGTTTGTAAAATCTGTTTCAGTTTGAGCTCTTAAAATTTGTCATTGATCATCTTGTTTGACATTTAATGTAAGTGAGATAGCTGATGATACTTTATAGGTACATGTGATGAATTAGTGGTGTGATTACACTCTGGTGCTGTTGGAGAGTTTTATGCAGAGTGATGCCGAACGTGCAGCATCGTCTCTCTTAATCTTTAATGTGAGTCACCATGTCTGAATGGTAAAAAATGCCATCACTTTAAATTGAATCAGAAACATTAAACTCCGGCTGAAGGCTCATTCATTGCATCCTTTAGATTTATTTTTTAGAGCAATCATCTGTGGTTCTTCTGTCATGCCTGTTGACGGCTGTTTACTCTGTAAGACTCTCTGAACTTGTCATATGAGAGACAGACATTTAGAGTTGGCTCTGCCGGTTATTTCTGTTGGATTTTCTGCTGTCAAGTGGCTTTCAGCCTGTATTTGTGTCCTGAAGCAGCTGCCTGAGCTTCTGACTGCATCACAGGTGGCACAAACTGCCCATTAGGCCTCCGAGGTGAGCGGAAATGGGGATTTTTGTAATGCCTTCCCTGCTGCCGTGGCCTAAAAAGCCACGTCTGATGTTCTGCATGAGAGACAAATCCCATTTGTGTTCCCGGCAGTGGGCCTGCATCCTCCCAGCTTACAGTCAACACTGACACCATCCAATAATCACCTTAGTTTTGGCTGAGTGAGCACGGTCATGGCCGGCGTGGCACAGCGAGGCTCGGCGGTCTGGAGATGAATAAATATTCGGTGATAAGGTTAAAGAGATTATCCAGCCACTGACTTATTTCATATGAGTCCCTCATACAAAGGCAGAGCAAATGTCAGATTCACTGAGACGACTCTGTGTCCCTCCGTTCGTGGTGGTGCAGGATCATAACCACCAGATGTACGTTACGTAAGCATGACATCTGTGGAAGTTCAGGATCCTTTAAAGATAAAATCCTAAAGGTTCCAGAAATCTTTCCTGTGGCACCATTGTCAAGAGCAAGTCCGTCCTGCTGATAAACTTCAGATTCTAACGGTCAGATTAAAGCTGTAGCTGTTCGCACAGCGACCCTCCACTGTGCAGTGAGAGTTGGTAGGCAGGAAGTTGCTTTTCGAACAAAGGCTGTCACAATATCAGACTTCTACTACATGATTATCTTCTTTCTAGGGATGTAGCAGTATCAAAAACTTACAATACGATATTGCCTCAGTATGACGTCCGCGGTGTGGTATTTATTGCGATGTTTAAAAAAAGACAAAAGAAGACTTGGAAAAAATGCTGCTTATTATTATTTGATTTGTTTGAAATTGTTCTTCACTCACATTGCTTTGTTTCTTTTATAAGTGTGCAAATAATTGTTATATTTAATGTCTTTGGCAAAGAAGAAAATTGAACATTTAATTATGATTTTGCAATGATCAATAAATGAGCCAACTCATATCCCGTGCTCTTTTCTTTATCCTGCAATCATAAGTTAACTGTCTACTTCAACTAACAGTCAGAAAATGGAAACATTTCTCAAAAAAAGGCAAATTTCTTGAGATTTAATCTGCGTAATCATGATACTTTCCTCTACTGCCACCTTCAGGCCGACACGATTTCTTTACACCAGAATCCAACAGGCAGATTCATTATGCTCTCCAGAGGATGAACCCTTTACATTTTACAGATTTTTTTTGTTTAGCATCTTTTTCAGGAAAAACTTCAGCTTCTCTGGTAAAAATCTACAACTATCTGAATCAACACTAAATGGCCGATCACACTGAGAAGTGTCGCTAAAGAAGCTTCTTCTAGTACAGCACGCCTGCGCTCCTCACTTGCTGCTGTGCGACGTGTTTTTCTGGCAGTGTTGGGGTGCGCATAAAAGTTGAAGGTGCAGAGTTGCACCGCTTGTTAATGTCACTTTTGGTTGAAACAGCCAATTATATCCACAAGAGGCAGATTTTACTACTCAGCAGTCCTTCCCATTTTGTTGCTGGCGGAACAGAAGCGAAAACAATAGGCCAATTTATCATCACGGACGAAATGTAAATATCTGCTGTATTTTCCTGCAGATTCACTTCCAAGGTTTCTTTGGAGCGGCTGCGCCTGGTGCGACGCTTCTTAGTGATTGGCCCATAAGTCCTTCATTCTATTGAAAGCCTTAATACTGTTTGGTATGATAAGCACTGCAGCCTCTAGGGGGCACTCTCAGCTCCCTCCCCTGTACCATTTGCTCCCAGCACCATGCATTCAAGCCTGGCCACCAAGCCATCAGATCTCCGTCTATAGATGTCACATCATCTCCTGTCAATAAACTCATCAGAAAAAACCAATCTGCTGCCACCTGTTGGCCTTCTGATGGAAAAGCAAACATCTCTTGTTTCTGTCATTTGATCTTTAGCAGAGCAGCGGGCCACAAGAATGGAGCTGTTTATGTGGAAGTCGGTTATGTCGCTGAGCGTCTCCATCTGAGAGCCGAGAGACAAACAGCTGCTGACTTTTATGTGGATAAAAGCTCTGCAGTGCAGAGGAGGGCACGGCTGAACTCTGGTCTGGACGCAGAGCACTGTCCTACCGGTAATTATGGGTAATCTGCAGGAAGAGTCTCGGATACGAGGAGAGAAAGACCATTTCAGTGGCACCCTCGCACTTATCGAGGCAGGTGGATGTGAACTCGGGGTCCAGTCAGATGGTGACATTTACTGAACATCCCGGAGCTCTGGCCTTTCACATCCTTCTGAACATGAAGGCAGCTTCTCGTCAGTCCCCGACTTTAAAGAAAACTCCCATCGTGAGACGACTCTGCTCATTTCCCTCACTGTTTCACAGCTTTGCTGTGTTAGGAGATGCTTGGCATTAATTTGTCCTTAATCAAGGGCTCTCTTTAAAAGTCCGTTTCTGCCAGAGACAAAGCAAGTCTGTGGTGTCGTTGTGTTTAGTAATCACCTGTTTGCTGCAAAGACGACGCGGCCTCATTCAAATCCTTTGGCTCGCCATTTTCTCCTGCTTTAAACCTGAAATATCGCCAAATTGACAAGCTAGCAGTTTTCTTTGAAAGCCTACATAATGCCAATAAACCTGTGATAGCCTCTCGACCTCGTCACAGAGCAATGCACGTTGCCTCCACCACTACAGCAGCTCTGTGTGCATTTCTTTTCAAAATAAAAGCCCAGAGATTCTGTAACAGCTGTTTCGTTATTCGATACAGTGAAAAATATCACAAAATGATAGCAAATACTCCATTGTTTGATAATATCTAATGGCGGCCCAAGCCTGACTTTGATAACCCTCACACAGTCAACTCTACATGAACATGACAGTCTTCTCTGCTAAACATCCTACAGAACCTGAACAGAACCCTTATGTCAGATATTAGAGATACAGTCGGCAGAGCTTTTGTCCTCTGCAGGACATCAGATTACCTTTTTTTAATCATTACCTCTATTATACGAGCATACAGATCACAACTAAGTACAACTGATGGGAAATACATGAAAAAGACAAAAGAAATGAACCCAAACAGCAAAATCAGCCTTTTTTCAAAATCCAGTATCATCTGTCCGACGTGAAGGTTTGTCATGTTGTCGTGTTGAAGAGCAATTGAAGGTTTTCTCTGTTGAACAGA
>JAQFJA010000023.1:28410795-28420861 GCA_029874485.1 Naso brachycentron
GTTTACAGTTATTTCATGAACTAACTTACCGTGGCTCGTGGAAGAGGGGGAAAAGTCCGCTGCCTGGGTGAGACTGACTGGTCTTGTGGTCGGGAGGTTTAGTGGTGTGGGGGAGGGACTTCACTGAAATGTGGCTGAGCTCAAATCATTACACCAGCGCGTGCTTTTGTCATTGTCACACTTTTTCTTTTTCTATCGGCACAATATTTCACCAATACGATAGAACCCCCGATAGAACTTGGGACGTTCTATTGGGCCCCAATATATCGGTGACCGATAATTGGTCGGTCACTGATCATCACCATCAGCTGTGGGGTCACATAAACACCTCGTCTTTCCCGCAGAAAGAGACGAGCTGTAAGTGTGACTGCGATGCCTCGCGGTGTTCAACAATGTGTTTATACCATTTAAGCCAAATGCTCCTCCTCCTCTCATCCATCTGCTGTGGAAATCATCTGAATCTCCTCAATTACAAGTTGTGTTCAGTGAGGACTGGGTAGTCCCAACTTCAGTGGCACGAAACGGCTGAATGCCACCCGCAGAGAAGAGGCAGAGATGACTGATAGCACAGCACCCGCCTGTTGCCTCGGCAACTCCATGAAACTACAGACAGAGGAAGGAGTGGGAGGAGGGTGATGGGAAGCCAGGCAGTCTGGATGCAGCAAGGATGACATGATTGACAGAACTGGTACAGAACGCAGAGGAAGAGTGGAAGTGGCAGTTTGCAGCAAGAAGAAAGATGCTTATGGATGACGGCTGTGAGATTCGACATGACAAGCCCTGATCTGCTTTGTATGGATTATTCCTGTTTACACGCCCTCTTTGCATGCAGACTGAGGAGAATATTTGATGCTAGAAGTTTTCACACTGCAGGTTATCCCAGCCAGATGCTGCATGAAAGTTTCACAGCGTAGGTAGAATTGAAGTCGCAGCTGGATGAGGCCTGCACGTCGCGTTCGCTCAGAGATTAGCAGGATAACTCCTCGGCTGAAACATGGCTCCCTCGTGGTGCCACAGAGCTGCCCTTCCTGTGCCTTTTGTCGTTTGTCATGTTTACTGCAGGGCTGTCGAGGGGCTGCAGGGCTTTGTTGTTGGGGGGGCTGCAGGGAGCGACCTGCCTCAGGCTACTGGTCATATTTCATCGTTTAAGCGCCACATCGCCTCCGAACCCCCTGCTGTCCGGCTCAGATGAGAGATAACAGTGGGAGGCGGCATGCTGGCAGCTCTGAGGCCCGTTCATCACATCAGAGGGTCTGGGTCTCTGAGGACCTCAGTGAGGACCACACCCCAGCCCACAAAGCAGCGAGGGAGGGCTGCGAGGGGGAATTTGTAATGTCAGTGACAAACATTTATCTCTATTGACAGTGAGTGTCTGCCAGAGCAGCATCAGGGTTTCTAGGAACTTTCTGTACATTCGAGTTTAAGACAAACAGATGGATGCAGAGTCTCTAGCACTGTGTGACATTTTGATGTGAAATATGAGTCAAATAACCTGAGCTTTCAAAATAAAGCTAGACTCATTTTCATGGTCAAGGAAGAGAAATGGAACCTGTGATCAAAGCAGTGCCAAGAATGATCAATAGATGCAGTTGATCAGGTTTGTTTCTGTCAGTCATGTGATCCAAGAAAGAAAAGTTTTGTTTTCAAGTTTGTAAATTTTCATCCGAAATGTTAATGTCTAATATGTGGAACTTCATTTTCTGACTTACTTTGACATTTTGGGCCCTATTTCACGCTCACCTGTAGTGCAAACACCCGGCACAGAGGTTTTAATTTATTCAAGCCGTGTAAAACTCCACCTTCGCCGTCTCCTGCCAGGAGAAGAAACTGCGGCCCGCCCCCTGCACTCCTAGTACAGAGTGAATTCTTCCGTCAGTTGTTCACAATCACTTCATCAATTCATGGGTGTGTGTTTGGCCGGAGATTCAATGAGCAATCAGAAGGTCAGCTCTCATTACCTTGAAGATCAGGTGTGCCCACTGCACAAACGCTGGCAGGATTAGCAGGTGCAAACAAAGAGAAAAGATTTTCAAGTAACAAGACAACTCTGCTGACTCGCTTGGTCAAAGCGCGAGAACACAAGAAGAGGTGGCGGGTTACCTTCAAAAGGGTGAAAAAAAGAAAAAGAAGCTGAAAAGTGGTCTTATACCTCGCCCTCTGGCATCACCGGGACAGCTGCACAGTGCATTCACAGTAGGGATGCCCGATATTATTGGGACGTTATCAGTATCAGCTGATATTGGCTTTAAAATTAAATATGGGATATCAGAGAGCACACCAATATCCACTGATATAATAACCGATAAAATAACAGGCTGCTGTTTCCTTGATTAAACGCCTGAGTCGACGCCATGTTTCCCATGTTCCCCGTGGACAGACGTTCTGTTTACTGACTTTGTCACTTGTGAAACAGGCCACATTTGTCCTGGTTGTGGGTTTTGTTCTGATTGTCTTGGGGAGAGCATCATCCAGTTTGAAGTAGGATGGATCTTACTTGTTTTGTTTAAAAGAAATTGTCATAAATGAATATGACATGTTTTACATAAGTCCAAGTAATTTTCAATGAGTATTACATCATTTTAAGCTTCGTATTTTACGCCTGCATTTGCCGGTGGGCCAACACGGTGAGAGTCTGCATCATAATACTGTATGTAAATTCACTACATAACAGACTGGATGATTTCTGCAATTAGTTGTGGGGAAAAAATGTACATGTATATCGGTGTCGGTATCAATCAGCCACATGAGTTGTAAAATATCAGCATATAAAAATCCAATATTATGCATCCCTAATTCACAGTAACATTTGGTGGAGGAAACACAATAAAAAAGTCTCTCTGAAGTTGAAAAGCAGTTTGTGAAATTACGCATGTTTCTATCAGGCCCTGACCGAAGTAGAAATAGTTTTTCTTCTTGTGTGAAAAGCTATTAATCATGAATTAAACTATTATTGCTTCTGGCTATGCCACTGTTTCTGATCGAAATACGTTCAGAGGACATTTAAATAATCTGCACTCCTGTGTGGGGGACAAACAGAAACGAACGGTGCGTGTGACTGAGGAGATGTGTGCGCGCACTACGGCCAACTGTGCAAAGTCCACAGATACAAAGACAACAAAGTCTTTGCGCCTCCGTTTAGACCAGGTTTCTACTCGTCTAAACTCTGGCGTATTTTGAGCTCTTTGTGCCGAGATAGCGAATGTGCCGAGACACGCCTCATTCTCCCTTCACTTTCGGACCTCCAGCCCGCTGGCACACAGATGCGGCGCGCATGCGTTTGCTGTCTTGCACAGGCGGCAAAAAGGACATCTGTGAGCAGGGGTAAGGTAGAGCCCTTGAAGTCCAAAGATGACTGGCTGTGTCCAAAGTTTTTCCATCTAAATCTGTGAACCATAAAACCTTCACCACTTGAAACTGACCTTCTGTCACTTCAAACCTCACAAACTCTAAATTTAACGTATTAGTGCTGTAAATTAAGCGATACCTAATGTCAACTATACATTATTTTTGTTTAAAATGTATCTTTAACTTTTGAATGTAGAATGCAAGTTTCACAATTAAGTGTTTAATTGCTCATTGAAGTTTAATTATCGAAGCCCTCTTTAAAGAGAGCGCTTCCCTCTTTCTTAATCATCATTAGTTTAATATTGTTTGATGTTTAATTTTTAATTTGCAGTAAATGTAAAAATGTCATTAACATTTTCTGTAAACAAATTTGGGATCTGCACCAGAACACATTAATTTAATCTTTGGCCCATGTTCTCACTTCTCACCTCATTTCACTGAAGTCTGCTGGGACGTTTTTGAGACTTCCTGCTGAGCTGTGACGAGGAAACAAACAGGACCACAAACACAACAATCCTGGCAGGAGTTATGAGCGTCTGGCAGAAAAGCAAAAGCTTGAAGCTGTTAGAATAAATGCCAGCTGAAAAAAGGCTAAGAAAGAATTAAAGTGGGAGAAGTATTGAATGTGGTTTAGTTTGAAAAGATGACAGAGTGCTGGTTTCCATACATACTAATGGAGTCGAGGTGTCATGAGTGAAGACGTGAAGGTGCACTGAGTTAGAAAGGTGTGAAATTAAACCTTTATCAAAGTGATGCTGCTGCGTCAACAAATGCAATTATACATTCATCCTCAGTACGTTTTAATCAGGTTTTACCACATTTTTTGTGTTGTGTGAAAAAAGGCTAATAAATGATCCACAGCTTTCATTTTTGCCTCGTTATCCAACAGTGAAGTGCGTCACTTTGCACAGCGTGAAAGAAGACGAGAGCTGATGAGGCTGAAATCAGCGTCGCTGCTACACGTGTTTGCTAATGCTCGATGCAAAAATTTAAGATTTTTAAAATGTGTCCACAGACATAAAAACAGAATAAACCAACTAATAGTTTTTATTCATGAGTGCAAACATCAGACATTTCAGTCAGGACACAAGTCAGTCAGACTTCAAAATAAACATTAACATGGAGGCAGCCTGTTGGTGACATCACTCAGTTGGACTCGTATCTGCCATGATTTGCATTGAAAAAGCAAAAAGCACAAAGTGATGTGACCACAGTCATGCTGGAGTCAGCATGATTCAAACTAGGCTAGTTGGAAATCAAGTTTCATTCGGTCTTCAGCAGAGCTCGTGCAGGCTAATGCTACAAGCTAACAAGAGCATCACATCCGGGTGGTGACGGCTCCCGGTCAGTTCGCTGACTGGGTTGAAGTTCTTCATGCATCACTCCTCCTGTCATGTAGGAAGCACAGTTGCATACACCACTGGATCATGTTGTCTTCATTCACGTCATTCATGCTAGTGAAACAAATACACACAGCCCGCCAATATCCGCCCGTTCAGAGGAGGGGGACTTGTCATTTCTTTCTGCCATCAACTAGGTAAGAATAATGTCGAGTAAGCTGTTGTTATTGTGAGAAGAACTTTGACAGGGTGATGCAGGGGTCTTGCATCAGTCTGAAGGACACACAGACACTGGACTTCTTTCCATGGATTGATATGACAGGACGTGAACCTCTGGAGCCCGTGGTTGGTCCGGGTCCAAACAGCCTCCCTAACAACAGTCTGTTATACAGAAATAACAGACCTCAGAATGCTGTGATTGACATATCAGAGTCGAGTTTTCAACAAAGCCATGTTTTAAGGTGGATATAATCATTGTTGCTGCACTGTATCAGCTGTGGAAGTCCCAGAAATGTTGGAAAACTTAACAACATTGTGTCTGTGTTCATAACATCGTATGAACGTGACTAAAGTTGTGTCTCACAGCTCGGAGTTTCCACAAACAGCAACAACTTTTTTGACTGCCATGTCTGATTCAACGTCCTCATGTCGGGACGTAAGCACCGTCAGGATGTTGGGATGTTGCAACACAGCATCACACAAATTCACCTGAAAAATTTAGTATTTTTGACTTGCTGTGATGACACAAGGAGGCCACTTTGCATTATTTGCATTGCGTATATTGCATTACCAGGTGTTAAATGGCGACTGAATGTGTTTTTTGCATAGACTTTGTATGTAATCTTGATGCTCTAATTTACAAAATCACTTTCTGCCTGAACACACAAGACTCGGATCCATTCAGCAGGATCGTTTGGGCAGATTCTTTGTTCAGAGCAGCCTTCAGTCACGTCACAATCACGATTCTCTTGTCACTGATCAAACAAATCAAAACTGAACAGCTGATCAAACTGAAACAGATCAGGTTCAGTCACAGCAGAGCTGAACTACAGGCTGCTGGAGAAGGATTCACCGCTTAGAGGATCTGGTAGCGATTTCTCATGAGTTTATTTTGGTTGCAGGAATCAGATACAGTTCCAGATTTTTCAGCGATGTGTTCGAGTTCATGTGTTTGTTTCAGTTGTAAAATGGTGGAGATGACACGTGACACAGATCTTTATGGACTCCTGAGAGTCTTCTCTGTCCAAAGTCCACACAGGTCTACACAGCGGGTCCTACTAATAGCCTACTGCGCATGTGCAAGTTTCGTTGCTATGGATAAAAAATGGCAAATTGACGCAGACTGGGTACGTCGTATCTGCCAAAACAAGGATGGGCAGCAGAAAACACCATTATTCTGTTTGTTGGAGGATGTTTGATGTTGTTTTATGACCATAACAAGTTCAACATGCCAACTCTACAGGTGTTCACATGTCAGTGCTGTGTTCACAGCCAAAACTCAGTTAGTGCACTGTCACAGGCTTGAGTCTAGTTTCTGGAAATTTTTTAGCTGACATGCTGCACCGAAGTGAAATTCTTTAACATCTTGTAGGACGACGTTTCTCTCTCTCTCTCTCTCACACACACACACACACACACACACACACACACACGCCTTTTAATGTTTGTGCTCATTAGTGAAAAGATTGTTGTGAAAATTGTTTTGTGTCTGTCTTTGTGTGAGTGTGTGTCAGTTTGTGCGTCTTTGTGTTCTTTGTAGTTTGTCAGTGTGCATTATGTGTGTGTGCATGTATGTGTGAAACTCAGATGTAATAAACAACCGTCCATCTTCATGGAAACAGTCATTTTTTCCTCAGCATCCCTGAGCATCATTAGCTGTGGGATATTTTTCTGTTTTCAAAAAAGTGAGTGAGTGAGTGTTTTCTCTTTTTTAAATTCAGAAAAAACTGACGGTGATAAAGGTTTGTGCCGTTGTTCTGACAGAACGCCTCGCTCTCACAGAGAGCAGAGCTTGACTCGTTCGTTTAGAGATGCTTCCTCTTGATAAAACCCCCAGTGTGTGATCTCGTCACGCCGCTGCCGTCAATACGCTCACTGTTTACCTGCCTCACATCCTTTTGAAACTTGATTACTGCCGTGGAACCAACATATGGGCAAGTGGGTTTCAAACACCTGGCAGTGCAGAGGCTTTGTGAGGAATAATGATCACTGCCCTTTCCTCTGTCACAGCTGATTACGCCTGTTTTTAAATACTCAACCAGTAAAAACATAAGAAAACAAAGGCCAAATATGCCTCCTTATGACGAGCTGCCTCCTTTATCCCCTGTCTCCTTCTCTTCCCCTCGTGGGAAACTCAAGCCTGATGTCAAGCAGCTCCAGCCGCCATCTTTGCCTCTCGGCTGTGTGGAAACAGAAATTAAGCCGGACACATCAATGCTACAGCCTCCTCTGTGTGCTTTGTGGAAGTCCGAAAAGACGGAATAAAAAATGTAAAAGTAATGAACATTTTTGATCAGGTTGTTGGACTCAGTGTGGATCATGAGCTTCACTGCTGAGGAGATGAAACAGGAGGCAGAGAGCCGCCGAGGCCAAGCAGAGGTTACTGAACTCAGAATGAAAACACATCATGAGCTCAGGTTTTTGTCAGCAGTGACTGTAAACTAAAAATCAAGGCCTAGTCATGCCTGTGGTTGTTTGTGTGTGTAGATGCAGTAATGATACCGATGTATGTTTGCTGCTTGTGCAGGAAAAGAGCTGTTAAGTTGCATGCAGGTGTGCAGGACTTTGTTAGAAGTAGCATGCTCCTGTTCCTAATAAATAAACTACTTTTTATCCGACTGGTGCATGGACTCATGTGCTTGCTGATACTTGTTCCAGCATTTCTAATACTTGTATCCTTATTGAAACTACTGTCTGTGCAAACTACTGTCCCTGACCTTCTGAACAGTTATTTTTGATTCTAAAATATTTTTTTTGTTTAAGTGTCTCGACATCACAACCCTGGGACTCAGTTTCATTGTCTAGGGCTTCCAAGGCTTGGTTGCACATGCGTATATTTAGTTAGGCTTGGCTGCAGACTAAGGAACAAGGAAAAGTGGGCTTACCCGCTGCTGCTCCAGTGCCAACCTGATCCGCTTCAGCCTGCTCTCCTTCTGCTCTGACTGCGTTTGCTTCGTGTTGCCGCCCTAACGTCACTTCATTGTGTTTTTACACTTCCACGCTGACAAAAACTTAAACAAAACACGGCAGTGACAAGAGGGTTACTACAACGGTCCTTTTCCTGTCACAGCGTCTCCCCACCTCTTCCCTGACCTTTTCAAACTCACACCAGCAGTGAGGTAAGCCCACCCCAATACCTGACCGCCATGCAGGACAGCCAATAGGGAGACAATATGCCATTACAGAAGAAAATCATCCACTCGTCCAAGTTCCAGTCAGCTCATCAGCCTCTTATGAAGGGCTTTCAAGAAACCTGACAGCAACTTTTCTGCAAATGTTGTATTTTTTTAAAGAAGACATGTTATACTCATTTTCTGGTCTTTGATTTTAATTTAGGACTTCTATGGAGCAGCTAAACACAACTGACCGAAAAATAAAATCTGTAGATCTTCAGAAAACTGTGACTCGCGCCCTCTCTCTTCTTTGTGTCTTCAGGATTCTCTCAAACCAGTCTGTGTTGGTTCCTCCTTCCCCTTTCCCTCATGCGAACCTCCGCACAAAGCTGTACTCACAGCTCCTTTATTGACACAAAATAAACTCAGCTAGGACACTAATAAAATGTTATTTACTGTTTGTGCTTTTGACTCTTCGACTTGACAAAGCAACATGGGAACGGCCCGTCCTTCAGCAGCAGTTTAGCCGTTAATCAAGCTGATGTTCTTATGTTGAGGAAGTGCTGTGAATAAATTCACACATTAATTCATGGCTTTAACTCACGCATTAAACAAACGAAATCATTTCTACAAACCATTGCACAAGCTCAGTATCTTATTAACCATTATTTGAGCCCATATTGGTCCTTTTACAATAAAGAAATAAACTATAACCAGGCTTATCCATTATAATGTCATCTTTGATTGTTCTGCCCTCCATGGTCAGTCAGTGTAATTGTTGAAATGGCAGAACGAGTGCCTGAAGGCATCATCAGGGAATGTTTTGTTGATGTTGTTGAGGCCTCTCAGTGTTAGAAAATGTCGACCTTTGACTGTAGCACCCCCATCGGGCCAATTAATGTAATTTCAAAAGGAGCAGCTGGAGAGGCTTCGCCAGACATGTCAGAAATAACATTTGACGGACAGATGGACGAACACGAGCTGCTCCCTGCAAGTCAGCCACCTCCCTCCACCCATCAACAACTCGTTTCATCCTCAGTAAGCTCAGAGCAGATATGGGAAATGTTTCTTTCAGCTGACACTTTTATTTTTTAGTGAGTTCAGTCCATTGCAGCTTTGACCTTGAACAGAGAAGTCAGTGCAGCCAGATTAGAAACGCTCCAGGCATTTGTGAAAAAGGCCAGAGTTTGCTCGCCTCGCCGTCGCAGCCACTGCAGACAGATTTATCTGTGCACGATGCAGTCACAGAAACTCAATTTGGCTCCTGATCAAATGTTTGATCTTTATTATCACGATCCAAACGGAAAGGTTTAGTCATTAGTTTCTCCTTTTGTGTCTTTTTTTGTGCGCAGGCTTTGAGATAATTATCCAAAATGAATTTTGCATGAGTGAGGGGACAAGAGAGCAGCTCTCGTTCCCAGTTCAAGCACAGCCAACACAGAGCAAATGAATCTTAGAATTACCATAGGTCACTGAATTAATTCTCCAAATGGCAATTGCTGTGATTTCTCCTGGGTGAAAATGACTGGCAAGGCCGCTTCCCTGCTCACCTGTAGGTGTGGGTGTGAATTTCCAGCATGGAGGTCAGAATGTATTCCAGCTGTCTGTCGACTCAGTTTGAGTTTGTGTGTGAGTCAACAAGGGGATGAGAAGCGAACCAACGTAATTTACAACAACCGTGTCGCACAGTTAAGTGATGGAAACCTTGAACGCCATCATTTATGTCAGAGGGGAAGGAGGAGAGTTGGGATGGCCACACCCATTTTCTCCTACTTCATTTCTTTAATGGCGCACCAGACATCTTCGTCTGAGAACTCTTGATCGACTTTCCCAGAATTCTCTTCTACAGTCAAATAAAGAAAACTGAAATTAACTGCTGATGTAATTCCAAACCTTTAGGAGTTCCAGCTTTCACATGTTGTTTGTTATTGTTGTTTTTTTTTTAGCTTTAATATAAATAATAATTATTAAGATTTTGGCATATTTCTTTTTCTGAAACACAATGAGTCCATGTTGATCTGTAGTTGTAATGTTTGATGATGCACATTC
>JAQFJA010000023.1:28441919-28453103 GCA_029874485.1 Naso brachycentron
ATGAAAAGGTTCCTGCAGTCCAGGCACTGCAACTGCTCTGCAACTGAGCAGCTGCAGTGGCTTTGAGCAAAGCACTGATCCTGCAGGAGAGTGTTGCAGCTGTTCAGTGACCATCAGTGGAGGAGCGGCTGTGTGTGTCTGTGGATGTGAGACAGAATGTCCTGAGTCAGTGCTTCCAGGATGAGATTAAAAAAGTGACGTGAGAGCCGAGGAGAACAAAAAATAATTTGGAGGAAGTCATTAATCAGCTTGAACGTTCCTGCCTCTCTTCGGCAATGACCTTGTCTTGTGACTGACTGCTGTCTGCCAGCGGTTTATCAGCAGAGGTTAAGTGCACGCTCGCCAACTGCGACTCTCCATCATGAAACAATAATAAAAGCTCAAAAAGCTTTGCGCTCCAAGATCACCCAAAGTCAGTGGTGTTGTTTTAGCGTAATGGGCCGGTGAGTGCGAGAATAATTACTTAAAGCCCAGGAGGTTCTGCATGAGGAAAGCGAGATAAATGTGAGGCAGTTTCTACTTTTACTTACCCTGAGCAACAAGCCGCAGGCCTGGCCTCAATACCAGCTGTTTGTAATGGGGTGATAATTCATGAGAAAAATAGTTTTGCTCTCCAGCCGAGTTTATTTTAGCAGCTAGCACGTAGCAGAAAGATGGGACATTTAAAAAGCGGAGGCGTTGTAATGAGAGAGATTAGTACACTTCAGCGAGGATCGTTAGGCTGTTTTCATGCATTATTAGCAGAAAATGAAATGGAGGAAGAGTGGCGGGTAAACACTGGTAATGTAATCACATCTATAATGACGAAAGATACGATTCTGCTGGGACTAAACGTGCAGTCAGAGCTCATTAAGCTCAGCTGCTCCGCTTGTTTTTCTTTGTTTTCATTGTATTTCCAACAGGTCGAGTGCAGATGTAGAAGACTCGCGCCTGTTCTTCAGTCTTTGATCACTTTCTCATCTACATCTCTTACAACATCCACTCAAACCACAAAGCAGCCTGTCGCTGCCTCAGCGACCACCTTTGTTTGAATTCCTCAAACATACTGCAGCGTCCGGCTCTGCAGCCGTGAAGGAGTTCTGAATTTCCGTCATTGAATAGTCAAAGCTGCTGAAACTCGTCTCACGTTGCTGGTGGAGGAGGACTAAAGCTGATCCAATCCCTCAGGGCCTGAAGCCTGCTGCTACAAAGAGCCCATTGAGCCAGCTCATTAATTCACTGCCTTACAGGCGACCAACGATAGTAGAAAATATTCCAGCATGTGTGAATCTTCTCTGCAGCACATCTCTGTGGGCAGTTTGAACTCTGTGTGGAAATTCTAACTGCACGTTTTCACTCAACCAACAGCTGCCCCGCGAGACATTAAAGCACAATAAATGACTAATTATTGAAAAGTCATGTGCGATTTTAGAAATGACTGCATGAGCCTGAATGTGGCCACAGATGTCAGTCAGAGCGAAACAGGGCCAGAGTGGGACACGTTTGCAGCCCGGGAGTTTCAGTGTGCGCGCATGCTCGATGTTTTTGGACGTTGATATTTTGATCATCTTATTTATTCGTTTTTTCACCATTTTATTTACGTATTTAATTATCTATGTTTTATTTAATAGGGGCAAATACAGTGGACAGACCATCTGAGAACATCTTTGATTTATCAGAGTGTTTATAGCGAATGTTTTGCTAATTTGCAGCAGCCTTGGAAAGGCTTTTGTGAAAAATAAGACAGACAAAATACAATATGAGTGAAAGATAAGGCGAGAATTCATAATAATAATACAAGACAGCACAAGTACTTGAAATCTATAAACCACAATACACCCAAACACACACACACACACTGCATGACTGTGTACACAAATAAATATGGTACCTATTCACATACATACCCTGAAGTTATCTAGCATGAGGAACATTACCTGTGTCATCATCATCATGTTTACTGTCACTCTCAGCCGGCTGCGTGGTTGTTGCTTTTTAACCAAAACGTCCGTCTACTTTACACATTTGGCTGCATCATCATCCAGATTTTTTTTCTTCTTCATTCTGGCTTTATCCCCACTTTTCTTTTTCTGTCTCTGTCCATATTTTGTTTTTCCTGTCATCGATGTAAAATTGGATGTCTGCTAGCAGGGGGACAAAACTTGGCCTGGGATCAACCATGTGATAGGGGCGGGGGATCATGGTCACTCACTTGTATAAGGCAATGGGATGAGGGTGTGACAGACAGTGGCGCCCCCCTCAAGAGTTTGAATGTTCCAACTGACAGCTCGAGCTGTGTCTCGTGCAACAGATACACACAGACAAGACAGTGAGTGTAGCTCGACAGAGTGACTGCTGACCGGCTCTTTACAGCCCAAATATCAGCCCGGCCCACCAGGAATCTTCCCGATTCTCCAGATTAGCCACTCTGGGCCTGATGCCAAAGATATTGTAGCAAAAAATATATTAGCAAGTTTGTTCTCAGAGGAAAATCATTTATGGATTTATGACAATGGTTTAATAAGAACTCAAATCTGTGGCTTTAACCACAATGTTAAAATAATTTATTATAAGCAGTTAAGTTCTGCAGTCATAAAAACATTCCAAATCAGTTTCATTGTTCAACAAACCCTTGCTAGAAGGAACAAGGTAAAGAGAGAAAAATTCAAAAAATGAGGTAAAAAGGAAGATAAAAGGAACAAGGTTAGATGGAAAGATAAAAGAGGGAGAGAAGACAGGATAAAGCAAGGAAAGACAAAGAGGATGGGAAGGAAAAAGGAAAACATAATTCTTATTAATAATTTTGAATTGTTCTAAAATTGAAGAAGGGCTGCAACTAGAGATGCACCTTAGCCTGTTGGATTTTTTGCCAATATCCAATTTACCTGATATCGGTCTATATGTATATTTCCCCCCCCACCTAACTGCAGAGATCATCAAGTCTCTTCTGTAGTGGAATTTACGTACAGTATTACTGAGATGGCCTGCCGGCAAATGTGGGCATAAAATACAAAGCAAACTGGTGTCCTCTCATGTACCGACACCAAAACACAGAGCAAAACATGGATAGAACCCAAGAGCGTCTCTGTCAGCTGCTTCATGAAACAAACAGCCGTCTCCAGGTTACGTATCCGTGTTTAGCTTCGTGTTTTAGTGTCGATATATGAAAGGACACCACTAAACATTCGGCGAGTTTCACGTCTTATTGTATCTGTTGACAGATTGTCTGAGTGCACTCTCCTCTGTTGTTTTCAGCTAGTGGTGACATCAGCAACGAGCTCCAGCTCTCAGGACCATGCGGGTTGTCATAAGAATGCTGTAGAACATCCTATACGATCTTAAATATCCTTATTATAAGGCTTAATGTGCAAAAACCCAACTTCTTTAACATTATGAAATATTTATTCTTTGAATGAAAATACTTGAACTTATATTATGAAAAGCATGTCATATTTATTTATGACAACTGCTTTTAAACAGAACAGGTAAGATACATCGTACTTGAAACTGGATGATGCTCTGCCTGAGACAGTCAGACAAAAAACCCCCAACCAGGGCAAATTTGGCCTGTTTCACAAGTGACAAAGTGAGCAAACATAACGTCTGTCCACAGGAAGAATGGGAAACGTGACGTCGACTCGGATGTTTAATGAAGGAAACAACAGCCTGTTATTTTACTGGTTATTATATCGACGGATTTTGGTGGGCTGACTGTTATTTTACAGCCCATATTGGCCAATTCTGATAACGTGCATCCCTAGCTGCAGCCATTTAAAATTAAAAATGCTGATTCCAAAAAATAGTGTAAATCACCCCAAACAGGCACCAGGTGAACCTCACCTATCTGCAGAATGTAAACTCATCAGCATTTGCTAAAAGCCCAAAAACTACAGATGACATGACCTCAGTTTCCTCCATGGTGCCTCCAGTGAGCAGCAAGTGCAGCAGTTAGACAAATGGAGTGCAGTTCAAGAACAACACTTACCTCTCAAACGTGGGGGAAGAAAAGAAAGTTCAAAATGACACTATCAGTTACTGCCCTTGAAGGAACGAGATACTTCCACCTCTGGTTAAAGAAATGACTGATTTCCTCCAAGTGACTGTCGGAAATGTCTTGTTAATCTGGTTACATATGCCGTCCGTCAGCTGCAGAGTGGATGCTAAATGTTCATTTGTCATGCTCAGTATTAATGATCCGGTATGTTTCAGAGAGAAAAATCATCAGTGAGTTAATCATGTCTGCAGCTGAGCAACGCCCACCTCTGATTGGCTGTTGCTGAAGGATGCAGGGATTCAACACAAGCAGCCACGATCGTTATTGACATCATCCATTCTGGAGAGCAGTGTCTCATTTACTGCATATCACTCTGTGATGAATGTGTGTCATGGTCATGTGTGTTAAATTAATGTCTTCTGAAACAAACATTAGAATATCTGCAACATTAATGACCTTTAAATGTTGGCATTCATTGATTTGGTCACAGCTATGAGGGATCGGAAATTCTGGGCTTGTTTTCCAAATTCTTATGAAGTCCTCATGTAAATAGATTGAAATAATCAATATGTTTGCCAATATTTGTTTTAGCCGTGCTTTAGACGTTGCCATAGAAACGCTGGTGGATTGGTTCAGCATGTCAGTCAGGACTGGAATACCTCCACCTTCCATTTATTAAATCAATCCAGACATTCATGATCCCCAGAGGATAAGCTGATTATTTTGATGTTTGCATGGTTTTCCATCAAGCACCTTCATCAAGTTAAATAAATATACAAGGTATTTTCCACTGGACATTTTCGTTCTGTGGGATGCAACAAACTCTGCAACCTTGAGTGTGTTGTTGTTGGTTTTGAGCTGCGTGTGAAGGCCTGACGAGGAAGATTTGAGTCGTGTTTTCAACTTAATTTAACCTGCCAGCTGGTGTGGATTCTGTGTGGCAAACTATTGCTGTTGGAGACTTTCCCTCAGGATCTGCCACAACATATTGTCTGCACCTTCAGCAGTGAGCAATTACCTACTCGGAGGAGCTTTTTTCCCTTTTGATGTGTATTGGCATTTACTTTTTATTTTTTGACACAGTTTAAAATCGAATCTGATGCTCTTTTTTTTGGTTTGTTTTGCTGTGAGGATTACATATTGACATATCATCCAGTTGAACCGCAGTTGAACTCAGCAGCAGAGGTGAGGAAACACAGTTATCTCCTTTATTTAATCCTCCCTTTCTCATGCAGGTGCTCTCCTAAATACCTACAACACTTTTCACTGTATCCCGAAGCAGCAGACTCTCTAATGAGCGCGGACATGGTTATCTTGTACAGGAGAGCACAGCACATCAGTAACATCAGGAAGGTGAGGTGTCAGCCGCTGTCATCCTCTGTCCTGTTTGGGACTGAAACTACTTTGTCCTGGTTTCGTGGTCCATTTGCTCTTAACAAACAAGCCCAACAGTTGCTGAGCTGTTCCTGCGGCGGCAGCGGTGTCTCTCCAGGGTCACACAGGAAGGGGATGGCTTGGGCGCCGCGTTCTTGCTGACCTATTCACTACCTGCCTCTAATGGGTCATATTTTAGCTCCTGTGGCGGTGACAAATGGCTGCGCTCTAAAAGCCCTGTCCAAGGTGCTGAAACTCGGTTGATCTATGACTGAGTCTCACTGATAAATGCCTCCCATCAGTTTGCGCGTGACGCCGATTCATCACCTTGCTGAGGTTTGTGTTGGGAATCCATATTGGATTTTTAATGAAAGAGAATATAATGCAATTCAAAGTCAACGAGTTTGCCAACATCCTTGCACATCACACACACACACACACACACACAACTATTAAGGTACACACATGCCTACACACAAAAAAAGCAAAGTCAATCTGACATGCATTGCATCTCCCAATGTGTTCGAGCGTCTGCACCGAAGGGCAGCAGCTGTGATTGTGTTTGTGATGTCTCATTTCAGACAGATACACCAAGATTTATGAGCCTCACCCACACAAATTAATATTTTGCATTTCAGTGTGTTTTTGTGGCATTAGACGTATTTAGAAACACCACACAGGTTTAATGAAAAATGTATTTGTTCATAAAATTGTTTACATTATAGTCGGTTTTATTATACACTAGGCTAACAAGGTTTTTCTGCCGTTATAAACTATCTTCGCTTGGCACCGTTTCATGTAACACAGCAAAGAAAATGCTTTTTGCACACATCGAAGCCGTCTCAACAAGGTATTTAGGACAGAATAGTTCCTGTGCTGTGCTTTACTCTGGTTGCACTGCATGAATGTGACCAGTAGCCATGTAGATTATAGTCGAGATATCTGCCTGATTAAGCTTGTTAGAATGACACAAGTATGAAATACAAAATAGTCTCTGCTTTTATCCGGTTACGTAAATGTGTATGAATTTTCCTCTGACGCCACACAGCTGAGTTCCAGTGCAAACTGTCCCATCAAAACTTTTGAAAGAGGGCACATGAATTACCTTGTCCAGTGTCCATCACTCCTCATCGTCACCTAATCCCAAAGTGCTTTTACAGACAAGGACATTTCTTACATGGAGTCATCCTGTAAGTCTATTACAGTCGCCCTCACTTTGACCCCAAACTCACCAAATTCCAGGAAAGAAGATGAAGAGGAAGAGTGAGAGCTGGGAATCAGCAGTGTTTCAGCAGGGTCTGCTATTAGTTTCCTGTAAATACCTTGGCTATAAAGAGACATATAGATGACAGAGCAAGCCACAGCAACCACGATGAAGAACACAGCACAGGTGGCCATCACCAGACCGTCCCAGTTCTCAGTTTTGTTCCTCAGTACTGCTGTCTCCTTCGTGGTCACATTGACACAGTCCCAGCTGTATCCAGGCTGTGCTGCAGTGACCTCAACACAAACCTGGTAGCGAGTGCAAGGCTTCAGCTGTTTGATGCGGTACTCTTTGACATCAGCAGGAAGCCTGGCCTTGCATGGCATCAACAAGTGACTGTCGTTAGCCAAAATGGACCAATTCAGCTGCGATACCAAACCACCTGAGCTCTCCCACGAAACCATAACAGAATGCGTCTGGACAGATGTGATATAAACATGTAAAGGTTGCTTTGACGGCTGCGCGACGTATCCGTCCACAGCCACCGTCACAGACTTGAGGTCGGCCCCGACAAGATTGTGAGCGATGCAGGTGTACGAGCCAGCTTCCTGCTCTGTGGCATCGTAGATGTCAAAGGTTCCCTCAGGGTGCATGTAGTACTTGTCAGATACACTCCCAGAAAGGATCCTGTCACCCAAAGGTGTCACCCAGTAGATCTCAGGTTCTGGTTCTCCGAATGCCCGGCAGTGCAGTGACACAGAACTCCCTTTAGCCACTTCAACCCGACCCGACAGGCTCCCAGGTGAGATCAGAGGAAGGCAGATCTCTGTCATTTCCCTGAAATGCACCTGTCGGACATGCTGGCCTTGGTACTCTGGAGGCTCCACACAGAAAAGGGAGTCAGGCTCCATGAAGCGAATGGCCGTCCTGTTCATGTTGACCCACCGGATGACGCAGTCGCAGCGGATGGGGTTGCTGTGCAGACTGACCTCCCGCAGGTTGGGCAGGGACTCCACTGTGCTGCTGTGGAGCGCGCTCAGAGCGTTGCTGTTCAGCATCAGAGTCTCCAGCCTGGGCAGCTTGCGGAAGGCCCTCGGATGGATGTAGGACAGCCTGGGATTGTTGGTGGCCTCAATTTTTGTCAGCTCTGGCAGGTTGTTCAGGGCAAAGCTGTCGATGGACACAAGCTCAGGCATGCTGTTAATGCCGAGCTCCTTGAGATGCATCATGTCCATAAAGTCACCTCTCTGGATCCTCTCAATGGGGTTCTTATTTAGATCCAGAAACTTCAAGTTCCGCACTCTCATCAACGCAAATCGGGGAACTCGAGTGAGCAAGTTGTCAAAAAATGAGATGCTCTCCAAATTCTCAAGGCCCACCAGGACATTATCTGGAATTTCAGTCAAATTCATCTTGGCAAGCACAAGGCTTCGGAGGTTAGCCAGGGGTTTAAAGTTCATGTCTGACAGCTCGAGGATGGGATTTTCCCCCAGCATCAGTATCTCTAGTGCGGGGAGATGCTGGAACCACTGGCTGTTGACGATCGTCAGTCTGTTAGAATTGAGATGGAGCCTCATCAGCCTGCTTAAGCCCTGGAAAGCTGCGGGGCTAATGGAGGAAATCAGGTTGTGGTTGATATAGAATTCCTGGAGATTGGGTAGGGAAGCGAGGCAGCTATCAGGAAGCTCCTGAATCCAGTTCTCCTCCATGTGGAGTGACAGCAGCTGGGGGAGAGTCCCCAGACTAACATCCCTCACCGAGGAAATGTTGTTCTGAGACAAGTCGATTTCAGTGATGTTGGCCAGGTAATCCAAACTTTTCTCCACATTGACAATGTTGTTTGTCTGTAGCAGCAGTACTTGTGTTTCTGAGGGGAGTCTCTCCGGCAGCGCTAAGAAGCCCACATCATTACAGTCCACAGTGGCAGCCTCGGTGTAAATCGAGCTGGGTGAGAACCAGGGTCGTATCTCACATCGACACAATGCAGGGCAATGAACAGCCCCTTCAGAGGCCAGAACAAAAGCAGCTAGAGACAGCTCAGCCAGAAAACAAGCCACAACTGCTGTCTCCTTCATCTTGGCCCCGTATTCCCTTTAGCCAGTAATTGGCCCTTATGGAGTCAGCTGTTAGCACTGTTAACTTCACAAATAAAAGCTCATTTGTTACTGCAGCAAGACAGAGTGGATTTCTGCTGACGTCCGGTCCCCAAAGCTCCGGCGCTGTTGTCTTCCAGCGTTTGGCAAAGAGAGGCAACCTTTCAGTTCGGTCTGTGCCAGGTTGTCATGCACACTGTGATATGTCAAGGTCGATGTATCCTTCAGGGAGCAGCACTACGCAGCAGAGGGGCGGTTGAGGAATGCTGTGGCTCCGGCTGGGGACGAATCACTCTGCCTTCCATCATTATTATCCACCGTCGCTGTCAACCGTGTCACTTTCCATCTGGGGAGAAAGGAGAGAAAAAAGACCAATATAACCGGGCTGCTGAGAAATGAAGTCATATTGACATTTGGGAATATTGAGACTTATGAAGTCTTTTCAGCCTCATTTAATTTTATTGCTTTCCTCGCACCATCAGAATTGTAAGTTATGATTAACTTGACCTTATGTATATTATCTGACAGGTTTTAAACCAAAACCAGTACTTGTAAATCTCTTTATATGGCTGAAGGGCAAGAAGACTGTGGCGGACGGTCTGATGTTTTTCACAGCTTTTTCAGTCAGTGCAGTAAAATAAAAGTGTCCTAGAAAAGTTGGAGCCCTGAGATGATCCTCAAAAGTGTGTTGACTCAAGAGGCAAAACACTGCAAGTGCTCAGTGTTTCCCCCGCGTTGTAATTAACAGTTTCACCACTCCCTGAACCTCTCGGGTTGTGAGCAGTGCACCTGCACACACTTATCAAATCACCCACACAGAGCAACAAGCTCACAGTTTGCTGCAGCTGATATACACAACGTTGAGGAGTTGTAGATCCTCCAAAAATATCTGTTGAATGAGCTCACTGCGGCTCGTGCTGTGGCTCCTCGGCTGCTTTTTGCATAATTCATGAGGCACTGAATCAATGTTGTTGGTGCAGGTGACAGGTCTGTGGCAGGCTTTGCTCATGTCGACTGCACATATTGATGTTTCGATTAATTTGTGACCTTGAGTGCAGAAGCCGCAGCTGAGTGTACGACAGTAGATGAAGCTGTTGTGAAAGTGTGGAGCAGCCGTCTGCTGATGACGAGCTATGACACTTCATGCATATATCAGCTTGTTTATGACGGTTTGTGTGTTCAAGCTTGTAGAAGGAAACAAATTCCTTTCACTTAATTCTCTGCCTCTTTTTAAAGCCGGGCAGTAACTGAAGTATTTTACTTAACTTACTTTTACATTTCCTGCTGATACTTTTTATACACATATACCTAAATATACATGTCGGGGATAAAGTCAGCATCCTTTATTGTCTTCTTGATCGAAAAATAACTAGAGCCAATATTGTGTTAGATATTTAAAGGCTTGTAATTTCCCAAACATCAGGATTTTTAAAAACCTTTTTTTTTTTACCTTTTTGCCAAAAACTCACTGAACCAGCCTATCCCCGTGACTTTGTCCAGTGAAAAGATACATTTTGACACTTAGAATACATTTTGTCAGCATACCCTATTTTTAAGGTAACAAATTAAAAGTATAAAATGTGAATTCACTTGAGAGTCACTCCCACAGGTATAATTTAGCACAGCTGTAAGGGTAAAGCTGTTTTGTATGTAGTGTAGCCATGTTGGATAATGACATTCTTCCCATGCACTCGTTGACATGTTGCTTATTTACAGAATATTTGGTGTGTACGCCCTCTGGTCTCTCAGAGAATATTGCAATGCACGACCCACTGACCATGAACCCCTCGGCCAACATGACAGCATCACTGCGGTGACCGTAAACAAAGCTTTAATCTCAAAAACCAAACAGTAAACCTGTGATCATGCAATTTGCAACTGTTGTCTGTCAGGAGCAGAGACAGGAGGGTTGACAGCGGACTCTTTCTCAAGTTTACATCCTGTTTTCTACCAAAAGTCAACGTTTGTTTCTATTTAAGCACAATCAGTCCAAAGTGTCTTTTCCTGAACGTGACCAAGTCTTAAACAAAGACTCAGCAGATCAGAGAGATGTTTTGCATTCTTATGTTGATGCAGCAAAGTGGACTGAAACCGTTACTGAGCTCTGGAAACGTTCACTGCTACTTCCTGCAAAATCGCGCCTGACCGGGTGAAATATCACTGCAGTCATTTTTTTGTAATGGTTTTGAAAAGTGCTGACTGACGGCTTATTGATTGAGGTGTGAGATTAGAAGAGATTAGAAAAACTTATTTTGTCATTCAGTTTGGAGACGGCTTAGCGGGAAATTATATTCTTGTATTATGACCAATTTTAAATTGTGGTTTTTACCCAAATCTACTTTTCTTAATTGTTCATTTCTGTGTTAAGAAATTCAGTACTTCCACCACTTCTCTCTCTCTCTCTCTCTCTCTCTCTCTCTCTCTCTCTCTTTCATCTGTGTGAAACAACACACACAGACTTTTCTGTCCAAGCTGCTCCTTGACAACAACGTTTAGAACAAATCAATCTGCCTTTACAGTCCCAAACCCTCCATTCAGGT
>JAQFJA010000023.1:28530181-28540308 GCA_029874485.1 Naso brachycentron
CATTATTAGAATTATAACCCGTCAACAATTTTGTGAAAGCAGAGGCAAACTTTTTCTTTATGGTTACTGAGTTGAATAAAAAAATTCTTTGCTCACTGTGAATATGAAATTAAAAAATTTGAAGGGAATGACGGCCAAACACATGAAGGTAATTAGGTGTGAAATACAATCAAAAACGGTCCAAACTCAATGAGGCAGAGCAGCTAAACCAGGAGTGAACTGGCCTGAATTAATGAAAAGCTGCAGTCAGAGTGAGAATGCAGAGTGAAATCTTTACATTTCAGAGGCTTTATCATACAGATAAATAGACAAGCTGCTGTGCTGTGGCTGCGACCGCCCACACCGATCCGCCAAGGTCCCACAAACAATACATACAGCAGAGCAGCTCAATAAAACTGCGAGGCCTCTGAAGAGCTGCTGGATTTATAAAGCGTCAGGCATCTTTCTGCTCTGATTTGACAACAAATTGCAGCTGTGACATCACTGACAGCAGTAAAGTATTGACAGCCTGAAAATAATGTTTATAGCCGGTCAGAGCACCTTGAATGAGCAGTTATGGTTTGTGTCTCATTGGAAAAAGATGTGAGAAAGAGAATAAAAGATGCTGACAGAAAGTGTTATTCTTGGTGTTTCTCAAGGACCCACTTTTCCATTAAAGGAACCATGGAGCCAAGTCAATTGCTTGACTGCAGTTCTGGCCCCCAAAATGTCCCTGATTCCAGGTCAGTCACACAATAACACTGGAATAATACAAAGGACTGACTGTTCTTGTAGTCTCAATTTTAATTTTTTTCACAGTTTGATGGATGCAGTCATCTTTCTAACTAATAAAAGGGCTCTTGTTTTGGGTTTTTAAATCTATAAAATGTCTAATTTGCTTAGTTCTTCAGATGCAATGGGAACACACATAATATTTACAGGTAAAGGGTTCAAATGGGCCCTTTCACACCCTGTTTGTACCAAAATTATGTTTCTAAAACCTTTCCCAGACCACAGACCACACAAAACAGCTGAACCTTGGTCCAACCGAAAGAGGTCGTCTGGTTCCTGATCAAGTTGAACCACAGTTTGGTCCTTCCTGCATGAAAACATATTTTTATTGGTTTGGACTTTTGGTTCAAGGTCTAGTAAGAGTCAGTGCAACAATGGTTCAAACAGAATGAGCACATTTGGTTCAAACTTGTGTAGAAAAGCCAAATGGCTCTATGAGTCCATTAAATCTTCCTTTTTAAAATCTAAGAACAGCAAAAATTAATGTACAGCCCAGCCAATAAACTCTCAGATACAAAGACCAAACTGAGAGATATTTGATGCCAATTAGACCATTTCTTGTGTTTAAGTATAATTTAGACTTTGGGTTGGGATTTATGCAAATGAACTACAGAGACGACTTTCACTGGATTACTTTGAGACTGAGACAGCATCTTGTGCAGCATCTTTATTTTTGATTTGTGAGCTATTTATGGAAATGTTTTCATTAAAGGTTTGTATCTGTCTCTTTTACCTCATGAGGTTTGCTTTGCCTCATATCTCTCCCTCATAAAACCTCCTTTAACCCCCTCAAACATCCTCAGAAAAGCATGACCTCAGTCATCAGTAGCTACATGTAAAGGCTGAGTTCTTTAGAGACGCCTTGAGGTGGTTTTCCATAGTATCTAACTGCCGTGTGGTGACGTACTTCTGAACGAAACAGCTTCAAACGGGATGTAGAGGCGGGACATAACTTTGGGAGGAATTTGATCGGTTGGCGAAAAGCCAAACACACACCGCTTCACCATTCTGTTGCTTGCAAAGCTAATTAGCTGGGGAGCTAACTACCTATCGTACTGGTACATTACCGATAGTGTTACTACGTTACTCCAAATCTATGTGTCTCATTCTAAATCTCTCTCTTTCTCTCAATCTGTCTCTCCTTAAAGCTGTTTGCCTTTCTGTCTAAATCTCTCTGCTGCTATATGAATCTGTCTTAATCTGTCTGCCTTTGTCTTTTTGATTCATTTTAGCTTTGATCTTATAATTGAAACATAGATGTCATGATGTGATTGGTTGAAAATTGTATGGTTCTCCCCTATGTAATCATTCAGCAGCTTTTGTTAAACATGTATAAAAAATGATAGACTTTGTTGTAAAAATAGAAAGAAATTTAATTTATTTAATTTTTTAAGGCATACATTGTTTAAAAGGTGCACACTGTGACCAGAGATATGATCCAAAAGGGTTAAAAAAATGCATTTTTCACTTCAGCTCGACTTTAAAGGAAATTATCTTAAACATGAAATAATCGTTTTGGTCCTTTAAGAAACTTGGAAAGCTCTTTATTCTGGATTTGACTGTAGCATCTGTTTTTATTTTACAGAGCAGATTGTTTGTTTGGTTGTCGTCTTGTTGTGTTTAATGACAAAGCTGCAGCTCGAGTCAGCAATGAGTTATCACGATTTCTATGTTTGAAAATAATGTGGAGTGAGGATGTGAATTCTGTAACAGCACAGACTCTGAAGTGAAGTGAAGTGGAATGGGGGATGGAGAGGACGAGGCGGTGGTGGTTGGGGCGGGGTTCCTGCACCCTGAGGCGAGCTCTGGTGATTCATCACCTCGCTTATGTGATTTGTGGTGCTTTTATTCATGTTGAAGAAGGAAATCGGGGCATGATACAATCAAACCAGCGCCCACTCACTTCATTATACATCTGTTTTCTATTTTTTGTTGTTGTTCTGCTCTTTAACTTCAATCTGCTGCATTTCTCTAGGCTTTGGCAGTTTCAAACTAATCTGTTTAGAGTTCAAGACTCTGCATTCTCTGACGGTAAAGTTGCCCTGTAGCGAAAAATACAGCACTACTGTACATGAACAACACAATACAGTGAAAGCAGCGACCAGAGACGGAATCTGGAAACAAAACATCAAGTTTAAGGGAACCAACTCAACATCCCATGTTTCGAACATGCCAAACTCAACTAAATCAACATTTTGGATTTTTAAAATTTGATATATATTTGTGTGTGTGTGTGTGTGTGTGTGTGTGTGTGTGTGTCAAAATGTGTTTTGTCTTGAACCGCCTCCTGAGGTAATTTGAACAATCAAACCATCTTCAATTAAATAAAAATACTCCTGTTAAAAAGGAGTGTTATTAGCACATTCATGAATTAAACAAAATACAGTGTCATTAATTAGTTACTATAGGGAATAAAAGAGCCTATTATTAAAGCAGGTCAGTGGAGAAACCACTTCATAGGATGATTTAAGCACATTCAGCCTCAGAATACAATTATTCTACATATTTTAACTTCATGAGCCCATTTAAGTCTGACTGAGTTGAAAAGGAAATGTTTTTGCATTTTGCTTTCAGATATTTTTTCGTTATAAAACTGGAGGCTAAGTGTAAACAGTGTCAGACAGCATGTGATTTTTACTTGGCAGGAGGGATTTAGTCAATATGGCTACAAGACGTTCGTGTGGTTGTTTTGGTGACGAGGCGGTGAGGAAACTGTGATAAGATGACTCAGACCGAGAGGAAAATTCAATAAGAAACGAGAGGAAATTGCAGCAAATGGCTTTTAAAGACAACACAGAGTGAAGATCTGTTTGGAAGTGAAAATAACACTTTGACCAAAAAAGACGCCGTCATTTTACATCACACATTTAAAGACCGTAGCATCAGACACATGATACACACATCTCTACAAAAATATTACATTAGTATTACAGCCACAGCAGTAGTTACGTCATGTCCCAGCCCACAGAGACACACCAGGTGTGTCCCAATTCAGGAATCAAACCTTTGAAGGCTGTCTGAAGAACAATTGCGTCAAAGCGATGTAACAACAGTTGTCCCATTTCCAAGGCTCCAACAAATGCAGCCTTCATCTCCAACGTCGTGAAGGATCCAACGGGTGAAATTCTTTAGATATATTTCTGTTAATAATCTGTCAAGGTTGCTATGCGACAGGAGCAGCGTCCTGATGCAATAGCAAGCAGAGAAACAGCTGGTGACAAAATCAGGGGATGCCAGAGCATCTCATTCAACAAGGCTTCAGTCTGGCCTGCAGTGGGCTGCAGTCTTCGAATGATACACCCCTAAATTTGGACACATCAATAGATAAACATTTCTTGGCAACATCTGAGTCAGTACTTTTGTTTGTTTTGAACAGGAAGTGCAGGGACTCCGGTCACCTTCAATGAGAATGGCGATGCTCCTGGACGCTACGACATCTTCCAGTATCAGATCAACAACAGGTCAATGGCAGAGTACAAGGTCATCGGACACTGGACCAATCAGCTTCATCTAAATGTAAGAACCAATGATCTCCAATCTGTTTCTTCTTTCTTTTTCTTTTTTTTTTTTTTGCATCTGTCAAATGATGACGTTGATAAAAGTGAAGTGAGTCATTACTGAAGTGACTGAGACATACAACAGCATGAAATACAATGATGATTTCGACACCATTAAAACCAGATAACAGCGACAAGGAAATTAATTCCTAGCCCACATGGTGAGAAATTGTGGTGAGGTGAGAGAGAGGTGTCACAAGAATGTCTGATGAATTCCTTGCAGAGAATCTTATTCTTTTTTAAAAAATGAAGAGTTCAATGGAACAAACAAAATGCCTTTAAATCGGCTCTGTCAATTTTTTTCATTGACTTTTCCTCCTTTTGATGAGCAAACCAAAGGAACTGGTTACGAAACATTACAATGTTCCTCTTGACCCTGGTAAAAGCAGCTCCACAGAACATCTCAACTCAAGGTCCTCTTAATAGAACAAGTTGTTAGCAGCATAAAAGATAAAAAATAATTTAATAGCGTGCAGTCATGGGTGCTTCAGTGATTTATTCTTCACCAAACAGAAACGCAGCAGCAGCAGGAGAAGATGTTTTCTAAAGTAATGTCACAAGTTGTGTTTTTACCCCCTGCTGGTCACAGGCCAAAACTGCCATTTCAACAATTTTACAGATTTTGTAAAGTACTAAAAACACACATTTTGGTGTCATTTTTCATAATGTAATCATGGGGACCAGGTTGAAAATGACAATGCAACGCATTCCGTTTCTGTTCATTTGCAGTTTGCCACTTGACCATCAGGGGGCAATTCTGTGAGTGCACTATTCTCTATTCTCAAGAGTGATTAAAAAAACATTATAAAGAACATTCTTCAGAGAAGAAAAAGTTTGAAGGAGCAAACAACATGTTTTCAAAGCCAGCAGTGTGGTAAAACAGGTAAATGTTTCCTTAAGTTACACTGAACAGAGCCTGAGCATCGGTGCAGTTGCCATGGTTACTCGCAGTTAATGTACATTGAGTGTAGGGTCAAACTAAGATGTCATGTCATGACATTCATGATGAGCTGTGTGGTTAGTTTCTTGTCTGAACCTGCGTGTTGACCAGCCCGGTTCCTTCTCCCTCCCCTCAGATAGAGGCTCTGCAGTGGACCGCCGGCGACTCGTCCCTGCCGGCCTCAGTGTGCAGCCTGCCCTGCCGGACGGGCGAGAGGAAGAAGGTAGTTAAAGGTGTCCCATGCTGCTGGCACTGTGAGCGCTGCGATGGGTACCACTTCCAAGCCAGTGAGTTCACCTGCGAGATCTGCCCCTACGAGAAGAGACCCGACCAGAACCGCACGGGCTGCCAACCCATCCCCATCATCAAGCTGGAGTGGCACTCACCCTGGGCACTGTTGCCTGTCTTCATCTCCGTTCTGGGCATCATCGCCACCACCTTTGTCATCGTCACCTTCGTCCGTTACAATGACACACCAATTGTTCGTGCCTCGGGGCGGGAAATGAGCTATGTGTTGCTGACGGGCATCTTCCTGTGTTACATCATCACTTTCCCCATGATCGCTGCACCTGATATTGTCGTCTGCTCATTCCGCCGCATCTTCCTGGGCCTCGGCATGTGCTTCAGCTACGCTGCGCTGCTCACCAAGACCAACCGCATCCACCGCATCTTCGAGCAGGGTAAGAAGGCAGTGACAGCGCCTCGCTTCATCTCTCCGGCCTCCCAGCTGGTCATCACCTTCTCACTCATCTCAGTTCAGCTGCTGGGTGTCCTCGTGTGGTTTGCAGCCGACCCGCCACACACTTTCGTGGACTACGGCGAGCAGCGCACACAGGATCCTGAAAATGCTCGTGGTGTCTTAAAGTGTGACATCTCCGACCTGTCGCTCATCTGCTCGCTGGGATACAGCATCCTCCTGATGGTCACATGCACTGTTTACGCTATCAAGACGCGCGGCGTGCCAGAGACCTTCAACGAGGCCAAACCCATTGGATTTACCATGTACACAACCTGCATCATCTGGCTTGCCTTCATCCCCATCTTCTTTGGCACAGCACAGTCGGCGGAGCGGGTGAGTGTGCTTCTCTGATTAATAATGTATCGACATGTTTTATGTAATGTTCAACCCGCCAGCAGGGTTTATAAATGGAAACACACACTGTCAGCAGAATCTACACACAAACACACATGTTTTTGTCTGACACACGATGAAATCCTGTCACTTGTGAGGTCGAAGCTAAGAAAAACAAACCAGCTCTGCAGACAAGAGTTTAAACTCTTATGATCAAGCGATTGGTGATTGATTAGTTTCTGATCACCACAGGCTCAGCTCAGGCTGCTCTGCAGCCTCTCGACACAAAACTAATTAGAGCAGAATTAATTTTAGCACATTTAGACAACAGTTTTTGGGTTGAGTTTGCTGTAAGCGAGCTGCCAGATGGAGGATTTTGCTCATTATCGTGTCTGTAGGGAGATCGAGAGGACAGGTGGAGCGATTCACTGAGATATCCTCTAAATATAGTTTATCTGTCTTTTCTGCTGCTCTTGTATGAGTTGTTTTAGATTAAATCCAGAAACATTCTGCACGACTGATAATAACCCTAATTTGTACAAGACGTCAAGTATTTCAGGATTGTGTGAGGAAAATCAGGAATCTCAGCACGAAACTAGACAGATCAGGTCTCAAAGTCTACACACAGTTAAAATGGACTCAAAGCGATTTAAGGCACCCATACATGAAATGTAGTCAGAGTGTAACTCGTTGGCATATTGTTCTTCATCTCTCTCCTCATGTTTTCTGTCTCTGTCCTGTTAAAATCCCCAATAAAGGCATAAAAATGCTTCTTTGGCCTCAAAGCCTCTGAGTGGGCGACTCAATGAACAAGCTTGATTGACAGCAGCAGCGGGAGACAGTTATTCCCCCACGCCCTCATATGACCTGAACTTTTAGGAATCTTCTGATGCTTTGATACCAGATCCTTTTTTCCAGCTTTAGTACTGACATTCATGGAGCCCAGAGGATGAAGTGGACAAAATGGATCCTCCAACCCAGGAGGAGAAAAAGAAAAAAAAGAAACGTCTGGTTGCTAACTTCAGCTGGTCTTATGTGCTCTGAGTGGAGGTTCACTCTCCCATTACAACCTTTTCTAGCTCACCTTATAAGCCATCATTAATGTCACTTATTTCACCTAATTTTCCTGCTCTGACAACTCAAATTGTCCATCATGAAACCCATCAGGTTATTAGGTGAGCTTGTTCCAAAGCTCCGGTACTACGCAAGCTCACTCATTGACCTGGCTTGCTGTGACACTTAATGGAACAAAGCCATTGTTGGTCACACCTGTGTTGGTCCTCAAGATGTCTGCTGTGAAACCGATGTAGAGCACCATCATGTGTTTGGTTTTATTTTTGGGGAAATATCTTAACAATGATGGATTGCCAGGAAATTTTGCACCGATGCTGCAGCCCTGAAAGAAGTAAAATTTTCAGTTAAAAACAGATTTGTGAATGAAGCTAAAATAAGGGTAGAAAGTGCTGAAAGCAGAATTCAAAGGTAAGAAAAGACTGAAGTCATGTTGGAGTTAAATGTCAACAGACTCCATTCAGGGCTGTAAAAGAGTGGATGTCAGAGGTGGGCCTGTTCATTTATTGTGGGATCAGGGCTGCTGATTGACTGTCAGTTTGGCCTTTTCGGTTGTCTTAGCTTCTAATGAGCTTCTCTGAGACTCAGCTCATCTCAGGTTCAGTTTCTCATCTTCAAATCTGCAGCAGCTGCTCTCAAAAAACATGAAAGGAAAAGAAACATGCGAGGAGGCTGTCAGTAATCCAGTTCGAGATGCATTGATGTGTTTTTCATGATCGGGATAAAATATGTGACATACAGATCACTTATTAACACCAGATGGGACTCACATGAGGTGTTTTGTCCACAAGCTGCGCTGTGACACGTCTTTGGGAAAAAGTCGTTCCAAACTTTTTAGTCTCTGTGGTGAATTATTCAGAAACATTTTTACTTTCCTCTCAGCTCCCAGAGCTTTGTGTCTCTCACTCCAGGTTTACTCAACTGTTTTGGTTTTTCTTGTTTTTTATCCATCACAGAAAAGTTTCACTCCACTCTGCTTTATCCTCTTTGGAGAAAAATCATTTCCCACAGTTTCATCATCATCATTTCTCTGACATACAGTGTTGCAGTTGTAAAGCTGAAGGTAAAAACGGTGTCATTTTGTTAACAAGGCCTCTCTGCTCATCTGGTCCAGTTTTATGCTTCACCGCTTCCCTGACTTTAAAGAGAAGAAGAGAGAGTTTTAGAGTAGTTTCTTGACTAAAGTTTAATTTCATATTGATCGCATGTGACTCAAATGTTTCAGGGAGTTACATTCCCCTTTGCTCATCAAGCTGGAAAAATGTAGATTTAGTATTTTCAGGTCAGAGGGCAAAAAGACTCTTAAAGTGTCAAACTTTCAGTTTTCTTTAAAACCATCATCAGGAGTCCTTTCGAAGTCTTAGAGAGCGACTTTTAAAGGAGAGTTATTGTCTTTTCTGGCCTATGATTGGTGGTACAACATAGGTGGTCATGTTAAACTATTCCAAAGTGTCAAATAATGAGGAAGTAATCTCTGTGGGCTGTTTCGGTTGGCTCTGCACACAATGTTTTAGGAAAACATTTACTTAGAAAGGACTTAAAAAAAAAACAACCCAGCATTATCCCTGCCCAACCCGCTCTGCCTCAGAGGTTACACTGTTGTGCTCTGCTTCTCTGTGTTCAATATTTGGACGTTGTTCGATATGGCACCAATAAAGTGTTTTTTTCGAGTGTGAACGAAGGAAAGTTAGTTTGTTTGTTTGGCTTTCTTAAAGAGGTGAGCACCAGACAGAAGTTGGTATAGTTTCTGTTTCC
This sequence comes from Naso brachycentron, assembly GCA_029874485.1. Lineage (NCBI taxonomy): Eukaryota > Metazoa > Chordata > Actinopteri > Acanthuriformes > Acanthuridae > Naso > Naso brachycentron. The sequence continues at coordinate 28,539,348 of JAQFJA010000023.1, forward strand.
TGGTCAACAAAAGAAAAATACCTCACACAGGACTGTTTCCTTAATATGAGCACCACATGGAGGTTAGTTTTAGATTGAATATTTTAACTCGCGATTCGTTTGTGGTGAGAACGTGATCAGACTCCGGTCCGTGCTAACTGCAGAAAGCACTGCGTGTTTTTGGACTAACCCAGACCCTGTAGGCAGCTGTGCGCATTAAGGATGAGGTGGCATTTCCCCTCACACAACAACAGCAACAACAGCAAGCCAGCATGAGTAATGGCCGACAAACGTGGAGAATGCAGACAGTGTAATATCTGATGACCAACACCAAAATCAACCTTCACAGTTGCCTCTCCATCATGAAATTACTTGTGGTCAGAGCGTTGTCTGCTCGTCTGTCTGTTTACATTCCTGGAGTTTGCCCACATGGCAATTCTGACCAATTGTAGAGCAGTTCAGGATCTTTTTTTTTTTTTAACTTTATTGAGCCAATGAGTAAAATGCAACTGCATTTTGGTTCACTTTGAAATGTCATCAGCTGATTCAGACCAGAGCCAAAAAAATAGGTGTGAATGCAAATCAGACCAACCGCATTAAAAAAAAAATATATATAAAAATATATCATTTCTATATCTGTTGCGCTCCAGGAAGGTGGACTAGAAGCGGACTATCAGGTGTGAAAGCGCCCTTAGTGTAGTGCAGTGTGCATATACATGGAGCTCAGCAGCCCCTTGGTGGTCTTATGGAAGGTGACCAACCAGACAAAGAGGGCTCGGTGGGAGAAAGCTACACAGGCTGTGTGGAGAGAATACTGAAAACAGGAGGCAGATAGAGTGCGAGAGGCAGAGTCTCCCCAAGATGGGTAGAGTTTACTGTGCGGTGAATCATGCTTAGCTGTTCTGGAATCCAGGATCAAAAAAAAAAAAAAAAAATATCTGAAAATGAGTATAATATGTTATCTTTAAAGCCTCCTTTCATA
>JAQFJA010000023.1:28551859-28564162 GCA_029874485.1 Naso brachycentron
TCAATGTCTTAGACCAAATGGCATTGCTCATATATTGTCATATTAAAATTTGGTTTTAATTAAGTCTAAGTTACAAACTTGAAATACCAAAAGACTTTTAAGGTTTTTTCACATCACATTTGATGGAAAACAGGCAGTGAAAACTTAAAAGTTCTCAAGTTATAGTCATGATTATTAAAAATGGATTTATATACTCACCATTTTGTTACTCCACCCCTCTCCGTCTTCTCCTCAGATGTACATCCAGACAGCCACGCTGACCATCTCCCTCAGCCTCAGCGCCTCCGTCTCTCTGGGCATGCTCTACATGCCGAAGGTTTACATCATCATCTTCCACCCTGAGCAGAACGTCCCCAAACGCAAACGCAGTTTCAAGGCCATCGTCACCGCCGCCACCATGACAAGCAAGCTGTCGCAGCTGGCAGCTGAGCGGCCCAACGGCGAGGTGAAGACAGAGCTGTGTGAGGGTGTGGAGGCGAGCGGTGAGTGGGCCGAAAGGCTTCCTGCCATGTCTGAAATCCTGCTTCCTGATTGGATGAAAGTTGGTATTGTTGTTCAATTTTTGCCATGGTGCTGATTTGAATTATAAGTTCGACTATAGTTAATACTTTGTATTCTGTCACAGATATTTGTCATGTTTGCTTGATTTAATACACCTGATAGCAATGAATGTTGTTGGTCATTTAAAGATGCACAAAGATCTTCCCCTCTGAACCTTCAGTAGACAAAGAACAACATGTTTATCTCCATGTGGGACTGCCTCTCAAACGATGCAGCACAGCTGTTAATTATCCTCGGAACACAGGAGCGTGTGTGAGAAGAAGGAGAGAATCAGCATCTCTGTAAAGTCGAGCACATGGAGGTGCAGTCAGAGTCACAGAAGCTTCTCTGCAGTAAAGAAGATTTAACAGGAAGCTGACTCGAGTTTGTTTAGACGTCACCTGAGACCAGATCAGATGAAGTCAAACTGTTTACAGCTCAGAGTTTCACTTCAAAGCTTCTTCTCGGTCCGTCAGCAGAAAAGTGGGAGACGTCGGATTGTTTACTCATCAAAAATGTGCTGATTAAACTGATCTGCTTAATCTAACAAGAAACAGCTTTCACATCAGGTTAAGTTTCTCAGCCTTTCACAATGAAGAACTTCCTCTTTAATCCTGCAGACTGTTCAGTGTGAGGAGATGTCACCTAGTCAGTAGACTACATGACACAAGAGTGTTTTTACCTTTACATTTAGTACAAATATTAATGAGCTCTTTGGTGACCTCATGATCATTCCTTTAGTGCCACTCTAAGGACAAAGAACATTTTCAGCCCCACTACTACTGAGGCTCCAAGAATGGTTAAATAATCAGGATGTTGTTCTTTCATATTGTGACTGTAGTGAACGCTGCAACCACTAGGGAGCGCAAGCAATAACTTTGCCAAAGTTAGTATGAAGTGACAGATCTGCTGAGAGAGAGGTGGAAGTGTGGGTATGGGTTGTCCCTGTCTATAAAAGAGTTGTAATGTTGAAAGAATAAATCCAAAAATACCCACAAAACTGAATATGGTGCCATTTCACTAAACTGACTTTTTGCTTTCCCCCCTCTTAGTGCCGCCAACAAAAAACACCTACGTCAGCTATACCAACCACGCCATGTGAAAGGACGATGACTTCGACACAAGAACATCCTGGGAAGTTTAACAAACAGATTTCTGTCTGACTCAAAGGAGGCGTCACCAGAGGTCAAGAGAGAAAGAAGGAAGAGCTCTGAACAATCTGACATTTCAGAGTGACTGAAAAACTGAACCAACACATCTGTGGTGTCTTTATGTTTACAGCAGGGAACGGGCCTGAACGGTGCCCAAAACCTGAGCGCATCACAAGTCAAAACCATCCAAGAAATGTGGAGGAAGCAGGTGGATGGTAACCTGAAGAAAAAAAAATATATATTAAGCTTAAAAAAAATTACAAAAAAGAAATTGTTGGGACCAACCATATTTGTTGTTATTCTAATTGTAAGTTAAAAAAAAAAACTTGTGGTTGTGAAAATTTCTGATTCTTGTCTCATGTCGTCCTTCCGTCGACCTGCATTATGACATGACTCTGTTGCTGTTTCCAGCTAACTGAACAGTAGCTTTTGGTTGTGAAATGTCTAAATGCCATGGTTGAATTGAAGCATGCACATTTTTATACAAATGATCTATTTATAATAAAGGAATGTTTCACAAGTTGGTGCCATTCAGTCTGTTTAAGGCAGAACAGTTTAAATAAGAGATCTCGGGAACAAATGAGGAAAATGTAAATTATTGTTGTTTTGCGTGGTTGTTGGGATGAGTTTCTTTTTGAATTTCGTCGTTTCCTCAGTGTGAAACAGAAATTATTACAGTCGCTCTGTGTGCTGTCGTTTCCTCAGTGCGAGGCTATGGTTTAACGCAGACAAATTGTTTGACCTCTTATTGTGATGTCATGAAATCGGCTTTTTTACCCATAAAGTGGCAGCATGAACCTAAAATTCAGCAGTACAATTTATTCCTGTCATCTAGAATGTCAAATTCATTCAAATTCAAAACCATTTTTCCAAAGTAAATAAAATGTTCGTCAAAAGTATTGTTAGACGTAGCAGGCTAACCGGCTGGCTATGTGAAAAGAGAATGTTTCGATTTTGAATTTTGCCTCCAAAAACGCTGGTTGGTCAATTGTTTTACCGACCAGCAAATTAATTTTAATCACTAAACAAATCAGAGGTGTGATTTTTAATTTATTTTATTCAGAGATTTAGAGCCAAGCTACCATTAACTGATAATACGTTAGCTAGCTACAACAGGAGGCTTTCTAAAAGCCTGTTAGCAAGCTGGCTAATTTAAGTGGTTACGGGACAAAAATTTTAATATGTAAAGGTATTGTCAGTATGGGCCTCTGAACGTGTGGTGGTGACTGTGTCTGCAGATCCCCGCCCTCTGCCTGTATTTTGATGTTTTGGTTCAGCTGGGATGTTTCTAGGCGGAGAGTGATTGTGTTTCCACCAGCCAATGAAAGCTAGCAGGTGAAGTTGAAAGTGGATGAAACACATGACACATAAAACAAGCGACTGGATGCCATTCAGACCAGATAAAACTGCCAATGCAGATGTGGTGGTGAAGTAAAGGAAACAGCAAGCAGATAAAACTTGTTCAAGAGCGACAGTGAATCTCATTTTTGTTCTAACCTGTTTTCGAGCGCTGAAGGAGAGGCTTGGGATGACAAGCAATGAGGAGCTGGCGTGCTTTCTGTTGGACAGGTAGGTGCCAAGAAACACCGGCAATTAGCTTGTGCTAGCTCCCTAAATTATCAACAATTATTTAAACAAATGTAATATTCCTACATAGCTTGCTGTGTAGGTACAAGCAGTGTACACGCAACGTTCTATTGTCAATCAATGCAAAAAACTTTACATTTTGGAGACAGAAGCCTTGAGGTTGCACAGAGTTTGAGCTGTTAAACATTTTCTGTCTAAAATATAAATCACACCAGTTAGTGCCCTTCAGGTAGCGTTGAGCCCGGGAGGTGGGGCCCAATATGAATATTGTGTGTACAAGCCGCAACAAAATGCTACTGACTCTTCTTTAAATGCACAATATGTAATTTTATGCCACTGCAGGTCTGTCTATCAAAAAAAAAAAAAAAAAAGAAAATTTAAAAAGTCAGATTTAAAGATTTCATGGAAGCATATGCAAGTGACTGTTGCAAGTGGTCAAACCATTTCAGTAAAGTAAACTCCACACAGTTCATACAAACATAGCTCACACTTCTGTTCTTGCCTTTGCCTTCTTCGTATGTCTTCCCTGTGAGCAAATCCACTTATTGATTCCCTGATTTCACTTGAAATGAACTGATTTCACACTGAACTTGGCTGATAAATGCAGACTGGGGGAGGGATAAGCTTTACTCACGCCTCCCAGTGGTTGCACACAACGACTCCTGCACCTTTGAATTTCAAAACGAAATGATTGTCATTCGGTCTGGAGAGATTGATTGGTTAGTTTACATAACTGCAAGTCCTCAAACTTAAACTAAACTTAAGCTGCATGGTTCATCCAGTTATGAAGAGAAATGTGAGTTGTGCTTAACAAAAAAAGGAGAATGTTCTTTGTGTGAATAAAGGATGATAGACAGGATATGACTGGAGAGACATGACCTGTTTTATCCAGAAACAGAAGCAGATACAACACATTCAACATGATAACACTGCAGTGCAGGAAATGAACAGATACTCTATCTACACTGGATTTGACCTTTAACATCATGCAAACCTGAGTCTGGCAGGAAGCTAAGCACAGTGTGCGCCTCATTACAAAAAAGACAGTCAATGTGATCAATACGTTCTGTGGAACAGGAGAGGCCGGATCAATACGAGCTGCCAGAGAAAACTTCTCAAGCATGTAATGAATATTTCTGCATCTGCTGGCAGAGAAGACAAGGACAGGTACAGTCAGAGTGATGAAGCCTGCGGGCATCCTGCTTTTATTTCCCTCGACGCAGGTCCCATTTCTCGCACTTGCAGCCAAGTGAAAGAAAAGATTCCCAATCTTTCCTCTGAAATAAAGACTGAGGATAAAACAGCTCATCTGAATTTCTCCACAGGTTTTGATTTTTGCTTTTCTGTGTGATCAGATGTTTGCTGTTCTCATGCTCAGCTGTTGAAGCGTTTCACAGCCTTCAGGTAAGAGTTTGTATTTCCTGCTTCAAGGCATCTATTTTCTGCATTTTGCACTTAATTTTATATTCATCAGCTATTCCGTCACCTATTATAGTTAATTATTTTATGGGCTTCATCATATTTATTCTGACTTTTACATTGTACAGTTTCTTCTAAAAGACACTTAACCATCCAAAATAGAGATAAATTTACCTTTGAACTATTTACTGTTATTCTCTGTTTTCACTTCTTTTTTTGCAGTATTAGTCACTTCACTTCTTAGCCAAACATGTTTTACTGTATATTGTTCATTTTAGAACACATTTGGGTGACTAGACATCCTTAAAATTTAAGGACAATCTGAATAACAGGCAATTGTCCAAGAACTCTGAAAATGTTTTGGTTTAGGTCCAAGTTTATTCATGCCCCGTTTTATCGTGTAAACTTATTTATTTATTTTAAAAAAGGGACGTCACCTTGGAGACCACATCATTGGTTATCCCAAAACTCACCCATTCTCAAAGGGTCACCTTGTGTTACAACAAAAGCTTTATGCAATTGTCCTAATGCCTTAATGTTCAAAAATATGCACTTCAGTGCCCTCTTGAATGCCTCTATGGTAAATAAACCATGATGTAACATCTCTGGTGCCCTTGCAGTGCGCACTGGGGCCACACCACATACAACAGGTGCCCTTTTTACTATTTTCGCCCTAGCCCTCAAACACGCCGGGTCTGCTAGTGCACAAGCCTACCATTTGGATGCATCAGCTCCATCACGGACATGAACCTCTGTCTATTCTTCACCAGTAGCACTGACAGCTTCCCAATTAGTTCACACAGATAGATATGGCCTGACTCCAAAAACATTTCATCCCATTCAATTTGTCGGTAAAATTCGTAGGCGTAGGTGAAGGTGGTGGAGAGAAGTCCTCCAGGATAGAGATAAAGCTTTCATCATTAGCATTGTCATTAGTGTCAGCGGGGCGGAGGGCGAGCACAGAGCACATTCTGCCTTATTGTTTACTGTGAATGTCAGTCAATATCCACAAAGTTCCTGGCTAGAGGTCTGGGCTTCCCAGAAACACATTAGTATGTGGAACCAAATCACTCTCTGACTCTTGTTTCACAGGGCCTTCGGGTGAGCTGTTTCTCCATTTTTTCAGTTTTTGTGCTAAGCTTAGCTAAGCAAATCAGCTGCTAGCTCTTGATTAACCTGAGATCAATTTATGAGCTGATCTTACTATTGCTGTTTACATTTCAGATGACGCAGCCACTGAAAAGAACTGACATCTTCATCGCAAAGCGCCCCCTGCTGTCTGAGCAGGGTCTCTGTTGCTGTTCTTCAGCCCTCACTGTGACTCTGATGAATGTCACATTCTTTTTTCTTCTTACATTTTGTTTACTTGTGATCGACTTGCAGCAGACAGACTTTCTCTTGAGCTGAGCAGAAGCTCCACAGTCTTTACTGGTCCCACTGTGTGTCGTTACATCATAGGAAGAGTTTGGCAGCTCTTGGTGAGTCAGAACATTCAGTCTGTTTTTTTCACATTTATTCAAACACAGGATGACGAGCTTCAACCCTTTGGCTGCTAAATGCATTTAAAAACCATGTTGGGAGGTTGACACGTGTTTGCTTTGTTCACTGAAATGGAACTGATGTGGTTTGAACTTTGACCCCTGCCAAGTATGTCTCAACATGAAAATCACAGATTACAGAAAATTAAACCGAAGAAATATAAGGGACACATCAATAACTTGTCATAAGAAAATTAACAGCACAGTTGTTGGTGTGTTCTTTTTTTGAACACTTTGCTAAACCACAGAATGGTTGTCAAAGAAAACTGCAAAATATTGAATTCATCAACAAAAGATGTCAGTCGGATTTCAGACATTTCCAAGCGTCCTCTCGTGGTTGCTGCAGGCTGCCAGCTGTGTGAAGCAACGTAAACAATTCCAGTTCCACTTATGAAGAGAATAACTGTTCTTTTTATTCACAATTTCTTTTAATCTCCTTCAGGAATGAACTGAATGATAAGAAACCACAGCACTTTTTTGATCAAGTAGTGTACACAGGAGAGGAACATATCCAGCCACCTTAGCCTAGTGGTTAGCACTGTGGCTTCATCACAAAAAGGTTCTGGGATCGAGTCCCATCGAGGCCTTTCTATGTGTAGTTTGCATGTTCTCCCTGTTATCGCATGGGTTTGCTCTGGTTTCCGCCACCATCAAAACACATATGTTGGGAGTATCTCCAGTCAGTACCCTAAACTGAGGTACTGGCTAAGATCTGGAGTTGGTCCTGGGTGCTGCACTGTAGCTGCCCACTGCTGCTCAGGGATGGGTTAAATGCAGAGACCAAATTTCATTGTATGCTGTACATGTGACCAATAAAGCACCATTTTTTTGTTTGTTTTGTTTTGAGTGGACAGGCCTGTTCAGGTAATCTCTTACCACCCACACCAAGAACAGATCTTTTCAATTAAACAGTCAAATACAGAGCCATTATGGGATGGAACTCACTGCCAAACCATAATGCTAAAACAAACACCAGAGCTGCTCTCAAGACAGCTAAAGGGATAATATATAGATATATATTTATATAGATACTCTGTGCTTGTGTTGTAACCAGTAAGTTGAAAGTACATGATTATAAATATGCATAATATAATTAACAGTAAGACAGAACAGTAGATGAATCATCCTGTTTGCTGATTACTTTTCTTTTTATTGTTTTCTTACTGTTTTGTTTGAGGATGCAACTTTGAAAGACAATGGTTGTCTGAACATAAATTATGTTGATAATCGTTTTTGCTCATGTAGAGCATCATTTCTGTGTTGGACCCCAGGAAGAACCCCAGAATTTACTATTTATGCACACATTTGTGCAGCCATGGCAACCCAGAACGTACACACAAACACAAACACACATATCTAATACCAATTTAACCACTAGCGCCAAATACTTGCAAAACTAGTGACACTGCCAAAAGCCTCAGCTGTACTTTAGTGGTAATTAGTGCATAGTAAAATGCTAACTCACTCTGTATTTAACATTGTCATTATCAGCATCTTAGCAAGCTAATGTTAGCATTTAGCTCAAAGCAGCGTCCACAGAGCCTCACAGAGATGTTAGCGTCACTGTAGAATGCCTTTGTTCAGATTACACGTAACATAATTATATAACAAAGTTATGCTTCATGATTTAATGATCAATGTTTTATAACACAAGGTTCATCTTTTTTGACCAAACAAGAAACTTCTACATCTCAGCTGAGCTCAAGAAAAAGAGTCCTGACTCTTGGATCCTGACAATCTGTTTCCTCATGCAGGAGAACATGTGTACCTTATCTGTTTTCATACTTTCCTCAGCAGCTGTTTGCACTAAGAATATCAAAACTCAGCAGTGATCCTCATGGTGAACCAGTGGATGATTGAAAACTCTAACATTCTGTGGCCAGTGTGTCAGAAAGTCTTGAATGCATCCAGTAGCATTAATCAGGAATAATCAGGTGCTGTAGTCTGCAGTGAGTGCTGGGCTCAGCCTGAGACAGAGCCATGTGAAACAGAAAAATGACAGACCGCTCTGAATCCGTTCCCACAGAGGAAGAATCAGCCGAGCAGGTTGGCAGAACACACTGGTTGTATTTATGAAGTGACTGCCAGGAAGTAATCAGCTCCAGGGTGGACACTGCCAAAATTATCAACAAAAGGAAAATGAAGTTCATCCCACTGAGATGTCCAAAATGAGAATTTAACTAAAAACCTACTTTACTGATGTAAGAGGAGAAAACAAGGCAGCACCAAGTATGACTGCATTTCTAACTCTTTAAACATTTGCAACAAATATGTGTTTCACTGCCAGTTTTTGTGAGATTCACTATTTGTTATGAAAATATTGTACAGGTTTTAAAATAAAACAGTGTACACAATGATGAGGTCACTGAGTGAAATTTTGGGATTGTAAAGGCTGAGTTTTAAACAAAACAGTTTAAATGTAAAGTTTGGATTAAATGTTTTTCGGTAAGAAAATTTACATATATCAAAATGTTATAATTAATGTATTTATTATGAGAATCTTATATATGGCAGTGTAATGTTTTGAAAAATCAGTTAGACATTCATGAAAAGAGGTGAAATTTAGAAAGGATATAACTGAACAGTTGAATAAATACATTCTTGGGGGGAATTTTAATATTCAGTTAATCTCAAAGACATTGCTTAACATTTCTCAGTCGGGTGAAAACTAAACCCTTGCAGGTAAACAGCACGTTCTTTCTAAAGTCTCCATCATTAGCCATCATGAGATACTGCTTAAAATAATGAAGTAGCTGGAACAGTGATCAGAGCTGCATGCACACAGACTGAGAGCTTAAGATGAGATCAGCGTGAGGAGTGAGGAGGAGAACACATTTTAAAAGCTAAAGTCCCAAAAGGAAAGAAAACTTCAAGTGTGCAGAACTAACAACTAGACGTCTGCTTAAATCATAAGCACATTTAAAGGAAAGTTCATTTTCATTCATGCTGACCAGTCAGGAACACTCTCTATACTCTTTCACAGTATCTTTCATCAAAAAAAACCCCCAAAAAAACCAAAAACACTTGGGCTGCTGGATGTATTCAATTTTAACAAGAGTTACAATAGAGAGTTACATCACCAAGATGTATTATTTAAGTAATCAGTAAATGGACCCTATAACCTAGAGAAATGATTTGGTGCATTGGATGTTGTTTTTTTTTTTTAAGAAAAAAAGTGTAATGGTGTGCCAAATCACGATCTGCAGATCTGCATCTGTCAGTGGTGAAACAGACTGGTGCATTTTATGTAGCTTGGTCTTTGAATAATGGATTTGAATAAATGACCTTGAACCGAGGGATTGTTCATTTCTAACCTACTTGATGACCCAAACTGTAACCCAACTTAAATCTAACCAAGCCTTAATTCTTTATTAAGAACTTTATGTGACTCTTTCTGCAGGTGTAATTTCAGCAGCACTGACACTACTGGCAGCATTGTGTCTCAATGATCCAAATCCCTCATTCATTATTACATGTTATTTGTCACTTTGATAATGAGGGTGACACTACTCTATTGAATATATATTATATAATTATTATAAATAGTTTAGATCCAAGATCCAAGGTTTAAACTCAGAGAAAAAGGGGGTATTTAGAAATGTGTTTGCTCCTTCAGCACCATGGAAAGCACCATGAATTCACCAAAACACGGCCGAGTCAGACTACTGATAAGTCAGAGATTCTACCTGTCGCAAACCTCAGTCACATAAAGGATCAATAAATTATTAAACTAAAAAACATCTCTGCAGCTGCACTCTCTCTGCTACTAAGACATGCAAAAACATCCATGGCTGCTGCCATTTCTCACTGGATTCTGCATCATGTTAGCTATATTAGCTACCGACACTTTGTAAGTATGCTGTGTGGTGATAATGCCGTTTTTACGTGTAAAGATGAAACCCACACACAAATTTACCCCTAAACAGTATTAATTCTTGTTTCCATAAAGTTGTTTATATTCTAAATCCTCAAAAAACTTCCTTATCTTTCATGTCATTGTGATCATGTGTTTCTAACTCACAACTGTATGAGAATCTTTGATTTTACTTAAATGGAAAAAAGTCTAACATAACATAACATAACATGACGCTACAACTTATCAGAGACCCAACAGTCTGCAGCAGAGTCAGCTTCTCCTCTCTGACTGATAACAGCAGGTTTAACTTCTCCTCGTCTGCAACTTATCTTCAGTAAACCACTCTGACACCGACAGGAAATCATGCAGCATCAGCTTAATTGGCTCTTTGACAGACACACTGTATATTTTTATCACTACTAAGCACTTTCATCCAGCCGCTGTCGGTGGCCCCGGGGCCAATTACTCTGTGAGTTTACATTGTTTTAATAAAATCTGCTTTCCAGAGACACAGAGGACACGAGGGACCACAGATCAATTCAGACACCAGAGAAAAACTTTTAGTCTTGTCCTGAAGTGAGCAAATGTTGACAACTGTCTCATTTTATGAGATTTACATTGACTGGTGTCAGTTACAGTTTGACACAGAGAGAAGCTGCACTGAACATGAATCTGACAAATTACCATAAATATCAAATCTATCAGCAGCTGTACACTCACAGTCCCAGCTCTGACTTCATTTGATTTGTTCTGTCTTGATTTTATTGGTTCAGCGTTTATTTAAAAAAAAAAAAAAAGCATCCACAAAGGATTTTATTTCTTTCAACGGGCCAGTCATGTTTTTACAGGCTCATCCTGGGGTCATCAGAAAGATAAAGACCCAACAGTAAAACTGTACTCATGCTTTGCATTGCAAAAGCACCCACCACATAATGAACACATCCCTTCTTAGTGTCCCATCTTGCAAAACTTAAATCAGATTTTCACCCCTGATGAAACCTGCTCAGCTTGTAACATTTAGCTTTTGAGGCAGCACAGATGAAAAAAACAAAACAAAAAACTTTGTGTTGCCTGAGCCTCTTCTTTCTTTTTCTTTTGTAAACGTAATTAATAAATAAACTAAGGCTGTCAAAGTTTACACAATAATAACGCATTAATGCAAATTCCTTTTAATGCCGTAAATTTCTTTAACGGGTGATTAAAGTGTGCACGTTCTTTGTGACCCTCGGCCCTCCCTGTAGTTTGGGAAATTAGGGCTTCAGCCACCACCACGGACATAACAGGACACATAACTTAAGACAAGAAAGGTAAAGTGGAGGAGTAAGTTTATGCTATATTCTGGACAGTATTTGTTGTAGTCTGTATTATACTGGGCCACTATTATAAGGTTACCGGTGAGTTTTAGCGGTGACGGCGGTTTTAACTGGTCCATGTTTGCCCTGGTCAGTTGCAGTCAGTTGTTAGCTTCCAGGCTAGCTCCGTTAGCATACTGTACCTCATTTGGATCACTCTGTAACTCAGTTTTCTAACATCATGTTATAGTCTGCATTATACTGGGACACTATTACAGTGTGGTCTGACTCCCAAATGTAGGGTGAATGTTTAATATGACACTTATGACTGTCGATAAGACACAAGAGAGGAGACTGAAGTAGCTAACACATGAGCAATTGAGCCCTGATCACAACAGACTAAACATAGCAGAGCACCGAGTGCATGATCAAAATATATCACAGTATTTGTCATTGTTTTGGATTGCTACAACAATTATAGAAATACATTTGCATAAAGCAAACATATTTGTCCAATCTCATGATAATAAGAGTAGCAAAAACTTGAAAATATCCCTTCAGTTACATTCAGAATTTTTTTTAAAAAGTGTGATTAAACTGCAATCGTGAGTTAACTATGGAAATCATGCAATTAACTGACAGCACTAAAATAAACAAGGGTCACGACATGATCATAACATATTTGATCTTGTGGCTGAAGAGAGTTTTAAGAATGAGCAGTTTTGCTTTATCTCCACAGACAAGCTTGCGAGGCTACTGGCCACTCTCACTGGCTGTGCTGTGACCCTCACCTCGCAGGTTGTAGTGATTTGTCAAAGGTCTCTGCTCTCAGTGGGACGTGAACACTTTTATGCTCCTACTGTAAATACCTCCATCCTCTGGTGTATGAAGTAATACATCAGCTTCTTTTTCCTGTAGGG
>JAQFJA010000023.1:28621766-28638480 GCA_029874485.1 Naso brachycentron
AAAAGAGAAGTTCAGGGTTTGTTAGCACACTAAGCCTTTTCAAAATGATATTTACGAGCTTAAGCAATGTTCTGCAGCATTATTATGACGAACGGAATGGTTGTGAGAGCTGGAGCTCGTTGCTGACGTCACTGCTAGCTGAAAACAATGGAGGTGAAGGGGCATTTCAAGCGCTTTGACAGTCCATCGAAAAGGTCCTTTTAAAAGACGAGACAGTCACCGAATGTTTAGTGGTGTCAGGCTTAATGTGCACAACCGAACTTCTTCTATAACTGCATTCATTTTTGTATATATTTGCTTATTCTGAGTTTGATGCCAGCAACACATGTTTTAACAAGTTAGAAAAGGAGTGACAAAAGACAAGAGTACATGTATGAAAAGACACACACACGCCAGCAAATGCTCCCGCTCTGATGGTTCCGCTGTAGTGCTTCGGCTGACACATTTAAAAGCCATTTGGTGCCAAACTGTGACAACCATAGTTATGGTCAGATGACCTCAGGTAAACGTTTGCTGCTCATCTTCTCTGTCTGAGCTGATGCATCACGACTTTGTTATCCATACCTGCTTGTGTTTGTGTGTGTGTGTGTGTGTGTGTGTGTGTGTCAATTCAGTCTGCAGGCTGTAACAGTGTGTTAAAGCAGATCTGCTGTGTGAGCTGTAAAATGAACATGAATCATCTTTGTATGCGTCTCACTCTCCATCAGCGTCAGACAGACATAACAACAACAAAAACACCTGGAGACTCTCTGCTGATGAATTTCGCATCCTTCTCATGTTTTACCTGCAGGCTCAGACATCAATACGCAACAACAAAACAAGGCTGCTTAAACTCACAGCTCTCACACACACTGTCACACCAAAAGTTATAAAGAATCATTGGAAAGAAGTTGCAGTAGGCTGATTCACTGTATAGAAATCCCTTTTACACAAATATTATATATAAATAAAATTTTAAATTCTACCATGCTGAATTATATATATTTTTAGGTAGAGGACATTTTACTCTGTTGCTTTTATTGTATTGCAGACATTGATAAATTGTCTAATTTCCTCACTCTTATGTTGTTTGCTGCTGTATTTCCCGTAATGTCCCTTCTCTGTTCTCGTCCTTCAGGTATCCCGCCCGCCGCCTCCTCCCAACCCCAGATCCCCGCCGACCATCAAGAGAAACTCCACCCTTCCTGCTGAGGTCAGAGTCAGAGGCCTGGTTAGCTGAACAGGCTGGAGTGTGTTGTAGAGGTCTTGTATCTGTCAGGATGCCTCATGTCAGCTGCCGGCTGTCTCGAGTCACATCCACTCGATCAGGGTCTCAAACAACGCCAGACCCAGAGTGTCTCTGTGGTGATGACGTGACGATGAGGATTACCACTGTGTGTGCATTCTGTAAACCTCAGAGCTTTTAGTAACTCCTCAGTCTCACTATTTGTGTGAATAACATGCAGCAGTCAGTGGACAAAACAAAAAGAAAACTGAGGAACATTTTTCAAAATGGTGTTAAATCCACTGACGGACTTAATTTTCTGTGACATCGCAATTTTTTCTCTTTTTCTTGTTTTTGTCGCAACACTGTTAATTTTGTCATTATGTTACTTATGTGACAGAAGATCTCACTTCTTTGACAGATTGTCTCTGCCATCCAAATAGCAATGCACCTTGTTCAAGCACACCTGTCTCCTAAAGGCGATGAGAGACGACACGCTGATTTGTTTGTTCCTTGTTACGGCCAGAACACACCTATGATTAATGAGGGAGAAAATCCTTCCCCTTTGCGCCTTACGCCTAGCATAGATATGAAAATACAGAGCCCTTGCCATAAATTCACTTAAGATCCTTTAAAGTTGGGGTCGGCAATGTCTGGAAATCAAGCTCGCTGTAGCATGAGACTCCTGAGGAAGCAACTCCGCTGCAACCTTCTCTCCTTGTTTTTGCTCCGGCTCGGTTTTATTTCGTTTGTTGTCGTTCTCTTAAGTCCAGTTTGCACGAAAGATTCACGACAAGACAAAACGGTTGCAGGAAAAGTTGCAGCGGTGTCAACTGGTGCATCTCAGCTCGACTCATGCCAGCTGACGGTGTCGCTCAGCTTGTCAAGTCCCCAGAGGCCATGTTTAGAGTGTAAAGGACGTCACTTGTTTCAACAGCCAATTAGCTTGTAGTGACGTCACCTGTTGCTAAGAGGTGCAGCGCAGAGCGGCCAATAGATAGGTCTCGGTGACATGGCATTTAAAAAAAAAAAATTCTCAGATTTTTTCACACCAAATCTGATTTGCTTGTGTTTTAACAATAAAAATTAACGAAAGCAAACTGAATTTCCCTTTTGGGTTTAAAGTGCAAGCTGCAAACTTCTCTTTAAAAGTATGCTTTGTAGTTTCAGGGGAGGGGAAGTTGTTCACATTAGCACTGAAGCCTGCAGTGTCGCCCAGCCCTACCAATAGGACACACGCTCAATCTCAATAAAATTACTGCAGAGATGATCTGCTGCCAGGGCCACTGTTATATGTAGTATCTGACCTGCTTTACAAGCACAGTAAACAGAGTAACAGAGCGACAGTGAGGTGGAGCTGTGATCAGCACTTTTTAAACAGAATTACTGTGCCAATACAACATTTAGAAAAACACACTGAATAATTATAAAAGCGAAAAGCTGTTTTAATATTTTCGTAATCCGGTGATCAAAGTATAAAGACTCAAGTTTGATCTGTGCTGTAGAACCAGTGCTGGTAAAAATAAACGCTGGACAGACTTCTTCTGTCTGGGTGTCTCTTTTATGAGCATATGCTCGTTTTTCAGAACTTTATTATCCTCCTCTGAAATTCACATCTGACTGTGGAAACTTTGAAAGAGATGCAAGAAGTTAGAAACTGTCATTTCCTCTGATCAGAGCAAACATTTAACATTGATCAGAAATGACATTTGTTTAGTTTAAATGCCAAGATGACAAAATCTGTCAAACTCAAAAACAGCATTATTAGGTCTTTGTTGTTCACAGCATCAGCTCTTTCCTCTTTTTTTGCTTTCATCACAGTCTGCAGTTCTGATAGAGAGACGTGGTGATGAATTCACTGGTTAGCATGTTAGCTTGTATGCTTAATAGCTGTTAACCCAGTTAGAACATTGTGATGATTTACTTTATTTAGTCCTTGTTAATGTATATAATAGACATATAACCACTGCAGTCTGTCTTGTAGGATGAGTATTGACCTGAAATGTCTCAAACTAACTTGAATGTGAAGGCATTTTTTAAAGTGTTAAAGAATTAATGTTGCTTTAATAATAATTTGTTTTGTATTTGATTTCTTTCCAAAAAAGAGCACAGTCACTTTCCCTCATCAGCAGATGAACCTGAACTCAACGCAATACTTACATGTGGTTGTTTCACAGGAAGGACCTACCACTGCTTTTGTGTTAAAACACATTTAGTATAAAACTCACACAGGAAATGACGTGTAATAAGCAACTGTAGCTTCACCTGTTGCTTATAACAGCTAATTAACAGCAGAACAGAATGTCAGTGGCCTCCTGCTGTGACGATGTGTCGGTATTAAATAACAAATGAGGTATTGATATGCACTGAGATTGATGAAGGGGCACACCTGAACAGATGTGTAAATTCAGTATATGTTTGTCAGCTAACACAGCTAACACATTAGCTACATTTAATCTGTAAAATAAGTAGTTGGTGAAAGGCTGTCCTCATTCTGCCTCCTCTTCTCAGCACTTTGACTCATTCGAGGGATTTTGTCAAATCTCAACCATAGCTCACACTGAACCCCACAGTGGTTTCTCACACACCTGTCGCTCAATATGAGTGTGAGAAGGGGCGAAAATGTTTGTTACTCTGAGAAAAAGCATCTGTCAAGTGAATGTAATGTAATGTAATGTGTGTTAACTATTTAACACTAGTACCAAATATAGCATGTCGCCTATTTTTTACTCAGCTTTGTTTCTCCTTAGGTGTCCAGGAAGACCAAGGCTCCAAAATACACATATGTGAGATTGGGTGACCTGAAGGTTGGATCTGTAGTCAGTGTATATGGAGTGGTGATCTTCTTCAAACAGCCGTACCAGAGCCGTGGCACAGGTTAGTCAAAAACCAGAATCTTGTGTATTTGATTGATCTTGTATGTTGTCTTGTTTTCTTTTGTATGGACCCCAGGAAGAATAGGTGTTACTGTGGAAACAACTAATGGGAATCCAATGTAATTACAATAAAAAAATAAATAAAATTAAAATTAAGGTCACCTCCCTTCAAACTAAATGCTAGTATATGTTTACCCTTTTTGCCATCTTACTATAGCATATTAACATGCTAACATTTGCTAGTTAACACCAAACACAAAGTACAGCTAAAAGGAATGTTATTTGTTCAATAGTTTTTGAGATGTTTCAGTGGGTATATGAATAATAAAGACCTCTGCAGTAGCTAAGCTTCAGCCTGTTCAGCACCATGGACAGAGACATCAAGATGCTCTGCAGATGTTTTTTAGACTTTTTTGGAGATGTGTTTACAAATGAAAGAAAGATTGATCGTTTTTGGTAAATGAGACCTGGGAACATAAAGCACGTCACCTCCTCAGAGACGGAGAGCAAAGAGGAGAAAATCTTTCATGACGTGATTAAAGCTGGATCAGTGCTAAGTGAGAGCTGAGGGTTTTTTTTAATATGGAAATGTGTCTGATTATTCCCGTAACACACTCAGAAAGGTGTGAAGAGGAGTGGGAGGGTAAAATATATTTTCAGTTTATGTGTTGATAGTTTCATTATGGGCGTCTGGATTTGAACAGACTGCTCAGGCTTTTAAAGCTTCAGTACTCATCAACATCCCAGCTGCATTAATCTGAACCACTGAACCTCTGGAACAACATTTAGTCATTAGTCATTTTGCAGTTAACACACTGAAACTGATGCCACCAGGAAAACAAAAATAGCAGTTGTCAAAATTGCAAAAGAAGAGTGTGTGAGTTTTGAGAAATTTGGATAGTTTCTTATCTTCCATACATCATATGTCCTGTGTGTTTACTTCATTGACCCGAGTCTCTTCTTTCTGCATTTCCTTCATCTCGGTCGAATCATTCCTAAAGTCCCCATGAAAAGAAAAATACATTTTCACATTTTTAATCCTGTGACCACGTGTTAATTGTTCATGTATCTTATGCTATGTGCCAAATACATGTTGAAAAAAACATTTTTTTATATATATTTTTACATCACAGTCGTGTCTTTTCTCTCATTGGAAAACTAATAACTAATCCTGTACCTTAATTTCTCATCCCATGAAAATGCTTTCTTGATTATTATTATGATTTTTTTTCAAACAATAAAGACACAAGCCCACTGATGGTATGCATCAGCTTCAACGTGGAGATGAACCTCCGTCTCTCCTTCACCAGCAGCACTGCTGGTTTTGGCAACTAATTCAAAGAAATAGCTACGGCCTGACTCCAAAAAACGTTTCATCCTCAACCAGTTCAACAGTTAAATTCATAGGCGTAGGTGAAGGTGGTGGCAAGAAGTCCTCCACAGCAAAGATGAAGCTGTCATCACTAGCGTAAGCAGGGTGGAGGGTGGGGGGCAGGTGTAGCACATTCAGCCCTCTTGGTTCTTACCTAGAGGCTTGTTTTTGCCAGAAACACATCAGTATACGGGACCAAATCGCACCATGACTTATACAAAAAACATCTCTATATGAATAGCGAATTTGTTTTGAGTCCACTTTACATTTTTCTCTCAGCCATGTGACCAACAGCAGGTTCTCTTTCCACAGACTTCTGCTCCAGCTTGAAGATCACTGATCAGTCCAACCAAAAGATCAGCTGCACCATCTTCTGTGAGAAGCTGGAGGATCATCCGCAAATATTTCAAATTGGCGACATCATCCGCATGCACAGAGTCAAGGTCCAGCCTGGATTGCAGAATGATTTTTTTTTAGTGACTGTGTCTCGCTTTGCCAAAATGAAAAATGTACATGTTATTTACATTTTTTAGGGCAGGAAGTCAGGAACTAAAACATCCCAAACCACCAGTATTGTTCTTAAACTGAGATCATGTAATTTACAGAACGATTTTATTTCAAATTTTCAGTCATAAATGATTCCACGTTTCTCTACGCAGACAAAGTTCTACAATGACTCCATCGCGCTGGTCAACACCTTTGGTTTCTCTGCGGTGACGTTTGACGGGGCAGTGGGTGGCGCCATAGAGCCAAGAACCTCCAGCCGCTCCTTCCACTTTGACCAGGAGGACCGTCGGACAGTGGAGGAACTGCGACTGTGGGCCGCCAGTCAGGCTGTTCATCCGGCAGTTACCTCAATCCCGCTATCTGTCGTTCAACCCAAAGCGTACTTCGACCTGACCTGCCAGCTGCTCGCCAAAGCTCCCATTGACACCACCTGCACCCTGCTGAGGGTAAGACGGGCTTAAGTTTAGATAAACACCAGAAGTAAGGTGAATTACCAACGTAATAAACACTGACATTTCTTCAGGCTAATGGACCATGTTGTCTGATACTGATAAGAATAGTTAAAGAAAAAAAATTGTTTAATTATGCATTTATGGGAGAGTTTAGGCTAATAAATCGGATCTGATTATACAATTTCTCCTCTCCAACGTCCAGTCCAGTAATTTTGGCCAATATCGGACTGATACCGAAACTCAATATCAGATCGGCTCATCCCTAGATATTACGTAGCTGTATTTAGCACTGGAAGAATGAAACCAAAGCAAAAATGTTTTTCAGAAAAGGTTATCAGATAAATGACAGTGAAACAGGTGTGATGTCTGCATTTTGATTTTGATTTAATGAAGTCAAGACAGCTGTCGAACACTGCACTATATTAAGTATGTTTTGTTTCATGAAGTAAAATTACCCTTGCGTGAAGTAACCATGAGTTGAACTGAGAACCGTTAGTGCTGCCACAATACAGCCAGCCCACAGTTCAATACGAACCTCGGTTCTTGGGTCACAGTTTCGGTTCGGTTTTGGTACTCATTTTGTATGTAAGGAGAAAAAAAAGCTATGTATTTTTTCCAAAATGATTTCTTTATTTGCCTCTTAGCTAAAAAAAATCCATTCAGACACACTCTTGTGTATTGTAAAATGCAAAATAAATAAGTGTGTCTATTATAAGGCTGTAGTCTTTTTGGTGCTCTTTACCTTTTATGGGACGTATGCTTCTCTGTAATTTATTTATTTATTTATTTATTTTAAATTTTCATAGATGAGGCACATTGCTTGGGTAATTCTGAGTGCATTTCAGACTAGTTCTCAATAAACCCAAAAATATCTCATTGGAAACACATCTAAAATGTCAATAAACCATGTTGCAGACATTAAACAATTTTATGTGACGTTTAGAAAGAATGGTTCAGTATCCGATCTCCTCTCTCCTCTTGCTGTGCTGCTGTCTGTAATGTAGCTGCTAGAGGAGGGGCTGGTTGTTAGCAGCAACAGCAGTGCTATACAACAGTTTGAAAGATTTCAAATTTGTAGCAAGCTAAGCGAAACAGTTAGACGGCATACAGACAGCTTTCTTTTTAGCTTGTTTGTAGCAATGAGCTGTTAGCTGCAGAGCTTATGTGCTGTGCTTGTGACTGTCGAGAAGCTGATAAGTAGAGATCGTCTCCTCTCACAAAATAAACGGACTGGTTGGTAAAACATAGTAATGCTAATTACGTTAAAAATCAGTGTTTCTCCAACAGACAGCGCATCAGGAGGAAAAAATAAACAGACTGGCACTTATGGAACGCCACGGTTTTCAGATGAACCAGAACTACCAGATTCAGGCCAGTTTATTCTTCAGAAGCTGCTCTTTTAATCAAAAAACGTTAAATCAAAGTTGCTTTCCGCCCGTTAATGACTACTGGATCGCTGATGTCCCTCACTGCCATGTAGAGCTCATCAAACGTTGCGTTGTGGCTTAGTTGAGCCCCTCTGGCTGCTGAAAAAAAGTTGAGATTCATCACTGGGCATCTAAAAAAACATCTTCATAGCGGACTCCACTTCACCTCAAAGCTGCTGGCATCAGACATAACAACTACAAACTAGCTAAAGTGATAGTTCACCGCAAAATTATGTTTTAATATCAATTATTTATCCTTAAATGTCTTGAATTGTTTTTTTTTTCCTTCAAGCGTTCCTCCACAATAAATGGGTGATTCCAAAAATGCGAGCCACGTGACAGGGAGCATTCGATCAGATGTGTTGGATTTAGTTGCTTTCTGGATGAACTAAAAGCATTTTGCAAGTATTGAGCATGCGACCCATTAAAGACAACTTGGATTATACCACAGGAAGCTGTCGAGAGTTGAGATGGACATTTTGGGATAGTTACGAGGCTTTCAGGAGTAAACCTCCATAGACTGCCAGCAAAAGCGGCGCACATTTTTGAAATCGCCTGTTTATCGTGCAGGAACACTGAAGGGGAAAAAAAAATAGTTCAGGACATCTAAGGGTGAGTAAAAGATTAACAAAATAGCATCTTGTGGTGAAAATACAACTTTAATTGTCTGATGTCCTTATTCGTACATTTAAAAACAAATACAGACAGAATCTGTGTTCTTCAGTGTATCTTGACCTCTGGATTTAATTTAAATAAATTACATCACAGACTGATGATAATAAGCAGTAGATCTGAGGGAGAAGTTATCCTTTAGTGTCGGATGTTTCCTGCTAATAAGCAACGCAGAATCCCTGCAATATGTGTTCAACTGAAGCCTCACAGTCAGCAGGAAACTTACCTGGAAACTGTTTACTGTCAGCTGACATCCATTTGTTCTCAC
This sequence comes from Naso brachycentron, assembly GCA_029874485.1. NCBI lineage: Eukaryota > Metazoa > Chordata > Actinopteri > Acanthuriformes > Acanthuridae > Naso > Naso brachycentron. The sequence goes on from JAQFJA010000023.1 coordinate 28,630,545, forward strand.
CGTCCAGCTGTATTTCCCACACTCACTTGTGTTTTTCTGCTTGTCGATGTTAATGTGGCTTTTTGCCTTGTTAGGAAGCTGTGTTGCTGTCTTGTTTTCTCCTTGTTCCTCCATCTGCAGTTCCTTGTAAGTAAAGCTTCACCCTGTTCGGTAGTGCATATTGTATTTTTCCCTTTGACATAGCGGAGCTGTTTGCCTTCAGTCTTCATCTGTCATGTAGTAAATCTACTTGACAGTCAGTTGGCCTCAGTGGGAGGAGGTCTCATGTATTTTATCTCGGTCCTGAGCTGTTTTACCTGCCACCTCAGTTTTCAGAACAGAAATGAGGCTGTAAGTGTCAGCTGGTTTCCTGCCAGTGAGGCTGATAGAGGAGATAAATTGGAGCAGGATTTGGCAGTGACTGCTGGTCTGCTGCCAGTCTGCTCTCAGTCTGCTCTCACTGATATCTGCGCTGAGCCTGCAGTTACACAACCACACATGAAACCAGCAGAGGATGTTTTCTATGGCGTAAAAGGTTTTTAGAAGAAGAAACGATCTCCTCGAGCACCTAAGATACTCGTCCACTGAGAGATTGTTTACATTCTAGTTTGGATTGACAGTCTGAGAGCTTGAAGAGTTAGATTAGACTGTTGACAGAAACTAATGGGCGGCTTTTTTAATAGTTATGAATTAGTTAGTTGCAGCCCCTAAACAGTATTGAAAATTTGCTCTTTTAAATGAATGAAGAATACCATAGCTATATTGCTGACCATTGCAGATATTTTCATACCATTTCTACAGTGGTAGCTTTTTGTTTTAATATCACTTGGTGTTGAAAGTGCTGCAGTAATTGAGCAGGATGCTTTATGCTGGGGTCCGACCCAGAAGACGAAGGGCTTCGGGTGGGCTCAAAAACGATCAGTTAGAATTAGGCGCAACAATCGATCGTTTATCTCGTGTAGTGTGACGTAATGGACGACAACCGACCCCGCATCTAGGACGCCTCAGAACATCCTAACAGAAAGACTAATGTGTTTGATTTTTTGTTTACCTCCGATAATGTCTCGTCAGGAGAAGTCGTCATTTACGAGGGCTTCCTTTCAGTGACATCACACATGTCGAGAAAGACAGCCAACGATGATTGGTCGGGGAGCAACATGTAGTCATGTCTCTTGGCCACAACACGGCAAGGATTTAGAAACCTATAATTGCCTAATCTGACACAGTGACCATTTTAACAGACAAAAATATCTTGCAGTCTGATGCCAGCATTATGGCAACTTTCGTGTTTTAGGATATTACTGAGTGATGAACTACAGTTGTGTATATGTTTTCCTGTAAACTCCACATTTTTACTTAAAATGGCCATAAGATATTGAGATTTGACACACTGCTTGTAGCAGGATGAAAACTGTCCTGTCCTCTTTGGCAGATTCTAAATCTTGTAGTTTGTTATGTGTCTTGCAGGTGTGGGACGGGACCAAGTGTCCTCACATGCTGCTGAAGGTGATGGTTGAGCCGAATGTCACAGAGGGGCCGACCACCTTCTCTAGAGACAAAGAGGAGCTCATCGCTAACGTCCTCGTCTACGACAACCACGTGGAGTTCGCCAGGCAGCTAAAGGTCAGAGCTCACTGAAAAAACAAAATCCAGAGCACAATTTACCACGACACTGCAGCTGCACGTTAGGATCACTTCAATCTATAGATCAGGTTTTTGTGTCAAAGCTTAGTCAAATTTTTACTGACAAATACACATGACTCTAGAATCAGAGTTGAGTATAAACATCCATAAATAGGCACATAAAACATAAGTAGACACTTCTTTCAACTTCATTTCTTCTCTTTTAATCGTCATAACATTTTATTCAGTAGCAAAGTAATCCAGTCGTTGTTTCCAATTCTTAGTCATACTGTAGGATTTTTCAGAATTCAAATTTGCCATACATGATACAGTGTTGTTAGAAAACTTTAAAATGGCTTCAGCCCATGATGTATTTGCTTTAACCAACATTTATGCATCGACAAGACACGCCACATGAGCAGTAATGTCCCTACGCTCACATCTGTACTTGAAGTGTTTTAGTATGAGTCAGGGTTTGTCCACTAGGGGGCAGATCAGGGCCTATTATCCGTAAATGTCAACAGAATCTCTTTAGTTTCGGGTTTTGCATATTATTACAACGCTCAATGCGATGACACAGTCGGAAGCCTCTCCTCTAAACTTTCCTCTGTTGTTGTTGTGGTTCATTTAAAATCTGCTGCTGATCTTATTTTTTCACCCCACTGCAGCATGTACATGTTTACATCCCCCAAAGCAAAAATATAAATTTTGTTTATTCCAAATGGAGAGCAGAAAAAGTGAATCGTACTAATCTGTTGACTTATCTTTTTTTCAAACAATTTTGACATTTCACAGGTTGAAGTTTATTTTATTTATCGAGGTTTCCGTGTTGCTGCTTGTGTTTAGGCAGCATCAAACATCTGACGACTGCGGCTTCTCATCTTTAATAAAAAAAGAAGTTTCTTAATGAAAACATGTCTATATTCCTAAAAGTAAGGGATCAAATAATCTTTTTGGTATCAGAATGAAAGATATTGCATCAACATTATCAGAACAGCGCTCAGGCCTGTTATGATTGCAGTTCTTAACGTAAAACTTCACCTTAAAATTAACATGATAAACTAGAAAACAAGTAATAAAAATCTGCAAAGTCGTAAATCAAACTTCACTACAGCAGTGGAGAATCCTGTATTGTGATTGCAAGTACAGGTGTTGACTTTTGTCTTCATGTTTTACATTTTATTTCACTCTTCATTGTGAAGACAGAAAGCAGTTTGTTCTCGACAGTGCAGAGTGCCTCTGGCTCACCTTAGATTACACTCCACACAATTATCATTGTGAATTCCCACCGAGGACGCAATCTCAGATCTCAGTTCCCTTATTTACATCTCACTTTCTCCTCTTTGTTCTATGAAAAGCGAAACAACTTTGATCCTGTTTGTCTTTCAGCTGTCCTCATCAGCACAACAGAGATTCATTAACATTCAGCTGTAATGCTCTTACATTCCTCACACCTTTTTTTTTTTTTTTTTTTAAATTGCATATGAAGGAGTTCTTAGCACCTGTGGTGAAACACAGAGTGAACATAAAGACGTCCACATTTAACAGTCTGGCTGCTCGACTCTTCTGGGTGATGTCACGTATTCCAGGAGCTCAGATATTTGTCCCTTCAATGGAAAAAACTTTTTCGAGTGTAATAGGCAGACACAAACGATATCCAGCTTCACACTGATTAAGGCTCTAGTGAGCTGAAAAACATCGATCTGTTGCTGATTTTTAACTTTGCCTAGCCATGGACTAATAAAGGCTTTTTAATTGTTTGTAACAGAACATTGTGCCTTAGATATCTTTTGTTTGCCTTTTATACTCTATAGAAGTTTTTTTTCACTGAAGAGCCAAATGCATTTGCTTTGTTAAATATTATTTCAGCACTATTTCAATCTGTTTTAATTTGAAGCACATTTAAAACACACAGTTCATACTGTCTTGGCTTTCCGACTTGGTCGGGTGCAACATTTAAAAAAAAACAAACAAAAATTGCCTTGGTCACTTCAAAAACAACGAAACAAGAAACAGAGTTGTTTTACCAACTCGAAGTCGATCAAAATAATTTTCCATTTCGTTCAGCAAAGTACACAATTTTCTTTCTCTGTGTAGCTTTGTAGCTCTTTTTTTTTCATGCCGTCTGTTGTTGCCATGTTGAGTTTGCAAACCTGCTAGACAGTAATGTAGTTAAACTCAGCCTGCGGTAATATTTATAATTGCGACCCTGACAGTTACAAGTTACGATTTGTAAGTCATATCAGAAGAAAGTAACAACTGCAATGGTACATTTCATCGAGATGTAGAATGCGTTACACGGGACCCCCAAATAAGCTACCAAAAGCTTCTCAGGTGGGGGCCTGAGAGCAGTGGTGGCTTGAGTTTGAGTATAGCACCATCTTTTAGAATACAGTAACACAGTAAAACACGTCTCTCTGCGTCTTATATGCTGGATTTTACAGTAAATCTGTTTTTTATATCTGTTCACAGTGTGGAGACACGGCTTCCTTTTGGGGACACTACGTTAGTCCCCTAAACGTAAATCATTAATTTCTGGACGAAGACTTTTTTAAGTTTTGAAGTCAGGCTAATGTTTCAGTTCTGGTTAAGGCAGGGTAAAGGTTAGCGTTCACCAGATAGTGGTTTAAGGGTAAGTCTCCAAGAATTAAATGTAAGTCTACATAATGTCCCCTCAAGTGATGGAAATAGGACTCTATGTGTGTGTGTGTGTGTGTGTGTGTGTGTGTGTGTGTGTGTGAGAGGAAGCACATCCATCTTCTTTTAGGTCGCAGAGACATAAATTACATAGTGTCGCTCACAAAGTCACATTGAATTACAAGACAAACCACAAACACTAGCACTCACATACACACACATACACTCACAAATACACACACTCACTCACTTAATGTTGTGCTGTTGCAGGTTCTCTGCTGTCAGTTCTGTTTTTCTTAGAGGGGCTTATTGCAAAGTGTTGCTGAGCAAATCCAATCCTGAGTGCACAGACCACAGTTTGTAAAGTTTTTCCAGCTTTTTACCCACATGTCTCGTTCGACAGATGTATTTGAAATCCACACACACTGGAACAGATATAAACCGATTGGACAGGATTTAGCAGTGCAGATAAATATAACATGACAACTTATATTGGGCCTTTATTTCTAATTCCGACTGTTTGATAGTAACATTTGGTCATCATTAAGTACGTACAAGGACATGAAGCACTTTGAATTGCCTTGTACATGAATGATGCTATATAAATAAATAAGATTGCCTGTGAAACCTTATTTTAATTTAATGTTACTGTTATTACTCAATACAAACTCGAGGCTGCATGTATCCATTTCCATTAAAAACCAATGGACATACGTGCCACCCAACTCCACTCTCAGTGATGTTTACATTAACAGGTACATTTAAAACAACCTTATGTTGCTTTTCCACCTTAAAATAGCAGTTTTAAAGCAGATCTATTACTTTAACTTTTAACATAGGGAAAATGGTGTCTTTTCCATTCCCACAGAGCACCCTGGTCACCTGCTTTCAGCACAATGTTACTTAGCCAGCGGGCTGCATTCTCTCACAACAAGTGTGTAGATTACCTTGATGTTTTCAGTATGACATCATGGCAGAGGCAAAAATACGAAAGGGGATGATGACGGAGGAAGCCAAGAAGAGAAAACCCGAAAGTGACCGAGCAAGAAGCAAGACGAGTAAATATCAGACCTGCATTTGATCGTTAGCGAGAGTTCTTTGAGTTAATAGGCTAATGTTGGACTAGCACTGCTGGACAAGCTATATGGAAAATGTAGTGGGCTAAGCTACCAGTTACTCCACATCAAAATAAAGCTTCACTACAATGAAGCTATCCTCAGAGAAATGTAGCAAACTAAGCTACAAGAAAATGGCAAAATTAGCTTGCTAATTGCAAAGCTACTTTTTTTTTAGTTTATGTCAAATCAGCCCTATATTAGTTAGAAGAAAAAACTGTCAGCCAAACAAATACTTAGACAAATTGTCGTCAGTTGAAATTTTAAAATAAAATAACAGAAAGCCTCTGCTTATCTTCCATGAAATCTGCACCCTTCTGTCTCTCTCACGTCATTCTTTTGTATATCTCACTCCTGTCTGTGAGTTGTGCTTTCCTTCAACAAGCATGGCACGACACATGAGAGATGCACCAAGAAGCTCAACGCAGCCAATTAGAGGCAAAGTAGGATGGGTCTGGCCAAGAAAAGCCAATAGTGAAGCAGCAAGCAGAATAAACTGCAGGATTAGCATGTGATGTCATACGGAAGCGCTTTCCTCGTCTACATGCCTCGGTGTGGAGATGGCATCAGTCTCTTTACTTATCCTCAGTTTTATTATCCTCAGTGTTAGCAGTCAGTCTCTCTACCACAGGGTACGATTACATAGTTTTTATGTTGCAGCACTTTTACTTTCACAGTTTACTAACTTAGCTGTATGTTGGCATTTATCCTGGTGTTAGCAGTCTGTGGTTAGCAGTCAATCTCTGCTTGAGGTTATGGTACATTAGTTTATATGTTGTTGCCATGGCAAGGGATCATGGCACAACTCACGGCACTGCACGCAGACACTGCAGGGGTGCTGTTTCCCCCAAAATGGACTTTCTACATATTGTGGCTTTAATTGCTACTTGTTACAAGTCTGACTTTACCAACACATGCATCAGTTTCACCTGTTACATGTTAATCCACTATTATGTTAAGAAATGTAAAAGATGGAGAGAAGATTTGAAAGTTCCAGATACTTTTGGTGTGTCGACTCTTTGAAAATCACTTTCCCAAGTCCGCTTTTTCTCTGTAAGTACTTAGAAAGGAAAATATATACTTAGAATGATTCTCCTATATGCACGTATATAGTAAGTTAAAATAACTGTCTTTGTAAAGATCCCCTACAGTGAAAGAATTCTTTCTTCGTATAATAGAATATTATTCTCGCAATTACTGACATAAATGCTGTTTTCTTGTTGTCTTTCTTTTTTATGTTACTCTTGGTGTTTCACCACCCACAGATCTTTTTACTGATGACCAATGTACAAAAAAAAAAAGCAGAGCTGCATGATGGCTGAAGTGACATTTGTCCTTTTCATGTACAATGACGTCCATCCTGTAATAATCACTAAAAACTCCTTTCTCATGGGAGAAATCACCTATCATAGTTGGGGAAACCACATTCCCTGACCTGCTGCTGTAACGCTACTCTTAAACAACCACAGCTGCTTTTTGACTTCACACGCAAAACTCTGAATGAGTTCGACTGACCTCTGGGTAGTTTCAGAGCCTCTCTGTTCTTTTCTTGCACTGATGCATCTCTTGTGCTGTAGTCGTTTAAAGGGCCAACGCACTCCTGCCAGACTTTTCTCTGGCAGAGGAGTTTTTCTTTAAGGATTTCTCTTCTGTTTTTGCTTGTAGAGAAACTTACCTTTTAATGCAACCTTGATTTTAACATCACTAAACGTATAAAATAGAGTCAGATCTTTAAAGCTGGATCCCTCAGACGTTTTAGTGCTGCAGGTTTTGTGTTTTTGGCTTCTGCTCTCAGCTTTCAACAGAATTTGATGTTTCAGATGTCTTCAGTGCAGAAGTACCAGATGCTCTCAGCTACAGAAGCAGCAGTGTTTGATAGAAGCACTCAAGGGCTGGTCCGTAGAAGTAGTTTATGTGCAGTAAATTAAGATAACGCACAAGTACCCAATATCCCAAAACAGCAAGCAACTTGTGTAACTTTAACCTAAATGATATATAAAGCTGTAAAAAACGTATCCATTCATGTTGTATTTTCTGCGACACTGAGCAAAATCTGGATTCTATTCGACAGGAAACAAAAATGCCGTTTTGGTGCGTATGCCTGTATGTTATTGATCACCTTGTTGAAGCCTCATTTACGCAGCTTCTGTTGTAATAGACTGTTTCATGCTGTAATGGCACCTCAAACAATTACACTACCACTCTGCTACAAGCAGTAAGTGGAGCATCGTACCATTAAAACAAAATGTGAGAACTTCTGAGAAGACAATAAACATTTTTTCCAGGTAACTGAAATAACAAATTGAAATGACTGCATGCTATGGATTTTCCCTCAGCAGCAATCATAACCTCAGATCAGCCCACAAAATCTTGCAGACATTAGAACTTGAAGTCGTGCTGAAAAATAAAAGCTCAAACCATCTCTACGGCTAATGCTGTGTGTTTTTCTCCTCAGAATAACTTACAGTGAGCTTTCAAGAAGTAAAAATATTCCAAACATAATCTCATTTGAAGGAAAGAAAAATTGCAAAAAAAAATTAAATGAATGTAATTTGGTAACTAATTATATATTTTTTAACTTT
>JAQFJA010000023.1:28649201-28661343 GCA_029874485.1 Naso brachycentron
TAATAAAGGCACAAAAAGCCCCCCCAAAAATATATCTTTCAAAAAAAAAAAAAGCCTGTGACAGCGGTGACTACGCTAATGCTAATGCTAACACAAGTCAATGCATTCCACAGTAGTCACTACCAAACTCCCATTAAACACTCCGCAGTGCACCCAAAGCGAGTTGAATATGTCTATTGAGGCAAATTCAGGTGTTCGTAGCATAATTTTAGAAGTCATACTACGACTGAATTTCTTTAAATTGTGGCTGCTTAGGGCTTAGCAGCAACAGGAAGTAAACAACTTTAAGCAGCTCCGATTTTATGTTATTACAAAGTTACGCCGCCGACTTGCCTGGCATGCACACTACCGCGCTTTCTGTCGTTAATGCAAGTCCAGTTTTTTTTTTTAAAGACGCAAGTGAAAGACTTTCTGTTTTTAGTAGGGCTGCTCTCATCTAAACGTGGCCTTAACATTGTGAAGGATATGGAATTCTCCAAAAACACTCGTGTCGAACATGTCACAGGTAAACAAGTTTATTGATTGGTTCATTGGATAATTTTGGATTAAAGGACAATTCCAGATAAAATGATGCCTCCATGTGAGTGAGGGCAGCTTCAGTCCTCCCAGTTCACCTCTCAGCTCAGAGGAGATCAGCTGTTAATCCACCTCAACACCGACTCAAACTTCACTCAGTATACGGAGAAAATTGATTTAAAGGAAGCCACAGCTTAAAGAAGATTCACTTTAAGTCTCTCTGCTGCTCTCCAGCTGTAATGCAATTAAAGGTCATACTGTATTTGTGTGTGTATCAGGGTCTTTCGAAGACTAAACTGTTACAAAGTCTTGAGTGAATCTCTCTGAAGCGTTGAGAGGGAGGCAGGATTTCTGTCGACTACAGGCGCGTCGTGACAGAGGGATGAGAGAAAAAAAGACAAAACCTCCAAACAAAGTCCTTTAAGCAGCATCTGAATCACTGTCACCGCACGGACTGTAAGTTTGGTGCAACAGCGCCATCTGCTGACTGACCAGACCTGAAGTCAAAAACAGAAGCACCTTCAGTGTGAACAGTGGGATGCAGAGTTCAGAGAAATCCTTTTGAAGTTATATTGCTTGCTGTTGATTTAAGAGGTATTTTTAAATAGATGAGTTAAGTTCTAACTGCTTGGCCATTTCCATTAAGATGTGAACAAAATGTTACAATTTCTATAAAGTTTTTAGAGATGAGATGGAGAAGAAAGTAGAACATTTAGCAGCTGAAGAACCAGATATTTTTCTTCGCAGCTGGTGCGGAACAAATGATCTACTTCAGTTGTATCTCCAGTTCTACTAAATGTTAGAGCAAGTTTGGCATCTTCTTCTTTATTTTTAAGTTTGGGTTCACTTACATTTAATTTTTCAGTCTTGAAATAAACAATTTTTTACTATAGCACTTAACTGGTCATAGTTCATGCTGAGACTGAAACAGCAGTTATAAAATGTCTTATGTGGCTTTCAAAGAGAAAATTACCTGATGATGTCATCTGGATTATCTGCGCTTTGGCTTGGAGTTTATAGATTCACAAGAAAAATCCTGGATGTAAACTGCAGGTATATGTTAGCTCCAGCCTCTCACTGAACAAGTATTACTAACCACACCTGATGCATCTGATTTTTAATTAAGTTACGTTTAGTTACTTTAGTTACTGTCTTATATTTTGATAATATTCACCGTGGATGAAACTAAGCTCTTTAGCTTATGCTGGGACAGTCAATGACAATGTTAAAACAGGCAAATAAATAAATAATATCTCATCTTTGTTGAATGTTTTGCGTCTTATTTCTCCACCAGCCTGGAGTCTTCCTGAGGATCTACAACCTCCGAGCGATCCCAGGATCCAGCAAGGTGCCTGGCCTCACCAGTAGCCAGTCAGAGGAGGTAGATCACCTGGCTTTTCACCTGCATGGAGGGACAACGTACGGTAGGGGGATCCGGATTCTTCCTGAAAACAGTCCCGACGTGCAGGAGCTGAAGAGGTACAGCAGGAGATGCGGGACAAATATCTGTGCAAAAATTGAGACTAACAACGTGTTAAAAACCTGCATCGTATTACAAACTGAACTCTGGTTCTGCTTTCACGTTCTCAGCTGCTGGTCTCTTGATCAAAGTTTTTAACATGTAGAGGTTTGGGTTCACAGCAGAATGTTTAGAGGATTTGAAACTGTGCTGGAATTTGAGATAAACTGTAGTTGTAGTTGTTACAGTTATTTTTATTAAAAAAAGGAGAGCAGTATTTCATTAACTGCACAGGTTTTTAAAATTTATTTTTGTATCCACTGCCTTTATGTATATGTTTGTGTTTGGGATTCGTAGTCTTATAAAAGATGTAATTTTCTTCTGGTTCTGTGTCTGTAGAGTCATGGAGGCGTTCTCACAGGGCGACGAGCTGAGTGACTCAGAGTTTCTGGAAATCTGGACCACTCCACCCGAGTCTTTGGCAGGTATGAACGGATGTTAAATATTGGGATGGGACAATTATCGTTTTAATCATTAAATGCAATTAAAAAATATAAAATGGTGGATTGCTAAAATGAGCATCAAATTTATCAGTTTTTTCACTGAACCATCACATATTAAAACCTGTTCATTACTTGGATGCACTTACATGAAGTTTGTTACAGACTTTTGTGTTCCCCTTGGAAAAATTATGGCTTTTTTACAAAATCATTCAACTTTTCACTGGGTACCATCATCAGGTTTAAATTGAAATACTTTCCTTTATGACTGAATGTATCTGCCATTAGCATTTAGCACATAGTGCTGCTCAGGCTAAGTGTGGTTAGTGTAGCTTTTCACGCTTTTTTTCACTGTAGTAACGCAATTAGAATAAAACAGAGTTGAAGTAACTGTTCAGGATCAATCAGTCAGACTAAAAAAATGCTGCTGGAGCTGAAGCTTCTCTATCAACATACTTAAACCCTGTTTTTCCTGTAAGTCTCCTTTGTGTCCGATTACAAATAACTGGGAAAAATCAGAATATTTTCATTGCACAGGTAAAATCAAAAGAAGAGAGAATGACATGAGTGAGGTGAGGTGCTTAATTAAATAAAAATGTGTCCTTGAGCAGAATAAATCTGAACATCCTGACTGCTCAGATGGACCAACGTCTTTACTGGAGAAAAGATGGACGAATGGCTTGAAGCTGCGGGGAGCCACTTCCATTAGCAGCCTGTAAGAGCCCTCGCTTCGCTGGGGGCGCAAGAAAAAGTCAAACTGAAGCTTTAAAAGAACCGAGCATTAAACAATCTGTGCATTCAGACCTGCAGGCCTGATGTCTGTTGTGTAACTCTGAGTGGAAGAAACACATGTGACGTAGTTTCTTTGCAGGAAGAAAGTTCTGTTTTTAGATTTAACCTCTTCATCAACACACGACGATCTGGCTTTACACAGTCAGTAATTCACTTTCGATGGAAAAACCAGAAGCAGGTCCAGATAGCCAAGTCAGTGGTCTTATACGATGCCGCCATGGCAGACTACACTACAAATTCTTATACTTTCTCGGCCTTCTGACTGGCAAAACTACAAGAGTGATCCTGACATATCATTATGTGCTGTTGTCATGGTGTCATCTGCAAAGGTGCACAAGTTCATAGGTCATCAGGAAGCAGGTAAAAGAGTGTCAGTCATGGTTACAGCAGAAGCACTGTGTGTGATTCTAGCGGTCTTGTGCAAGAAAAAGCAATCAAAGACAAAAAGGATTATGGATCTGTTCCCATGTGTTACGACAAGGACAGTACGGGCATTCTGTCCTTCAAATAGAACCTGAGGTAAAAATGTGATATGATTAATATCATAGCAGTAATACAGTATTCATCATAATAATGATACGTGAGCCCCAGGGTGTATGTTATCCTATCGATCAGAGTCAGGATACACGTCCCTGACGTCGGTCAGGGTGTCACACTACATGGGAAATACAAAAGTCTTGTTAAGTTGGGTCATGGTGCATCATGAATGCAATGTTGATTATGTCACAATACAGGAGTGTTTGACTTTCCCAACGTTTGTGATCACACCCGACGTGGAACGATGCTCGGCAACGACGCAATTGTATCAAGATCTGGCTGAATTCGTGTCGTCTGATCAGGCCATTAGGCCACAAACTTATCAGTCACCCTCATATAAGCTGAAGCAGGCAGCACAACCTGTTTGCTTTTTAAAGGAGCAGCTCAGCAGAGTGCAGTTTATTTATAGACCTGTGTTAACTTCGTACAAAATGATTTGTGTATTTCTCTAAGTGGTTCGGTCATTGATGGTCTTCTCTGTTTCTGACTTAGATGCTGAAGCAGTGGAGTGCAGCGCAGGTATGTAACACAGCTCAGTGCAGCAGCTGTTGTTGTGTATGATGCCAGAAACAGACTACAAGATATTTTTGTCTGTTGAAATGTTCACTGTGTCACATTAGGTGATTATCGAGTCGTAAATTCTTGTCTGTCTGTGAAGAAGTTGTGAGGCTTCCTAGATGTGCCGTTGGTTGTCGTTCATTATGAGACACTATGCAAGATATATGTTTTAACAATGATAAGATGCGTATTACAATACATGGTTAATACAAGAACAGTATGGGCTCATTTAAGAGCAAAACGATACGATAGGATTCAGTGACTAGAAATCAGTAGAGTAACGTCTTGTTGTTTTTTCCCTCCAAAAATAGAGAAAAAGAAAATGCCTGTTTCTGTGCAGTGGTAGTGGAGGTAAAACACTGAAAAAGCTTGATACACTGAACTACACAAACACTCAGTGAAAGACTTCTATTCAATCTGTGTGGACCGCAAACACGGACTGAAAGTCTTTCGTTTTCCCGGTGCTTCCCTGTCACAATCCACCAGTATCTGAAGCGACACTGCAAACGCAACACGCATGCCCAGAACGTCAGAATGGGAGAGTGAACCAGAGTAAAATTTACAGCTGTTTACCATTATACAGTAACTGCGATGAAAACTTCCGCACAACATTTGTTGTTCCAAATACAAGGTACCAATTCTTAGTAACGATATAATAGATTTTTGCGTTGAAAAACGATTTTGGATTGATACAAATCACACTAGATGGAGGACTTGCAGTTTGCCTGCCGATGTAGTTGAATTGTAGGAACAAAAATCGATGCATCGATACATCATAATTCGTTACTCACCTAATATATATATATATATATATACATATGCTTTTTCTAAATCTGTATTTGTATTTATTGAGTCAAATCCTTGCTGTGTGTGTCAGAGAGAAGCTGCGATCACGACACGCAGCCGGTGATGCTGTCCGAGCTGAAGCGGTCTCATCCAGGAGGCGTTCACCACGTCAGAGTCCAGCTGAGATCCTACGAGCCCAGCAGACTCTACCAGGCTCTGAAGCTCTACTGCAGCAAGTGTTCAACCATGTAAGCTCACACACAACTCATGACTGTGCAAGCTTTCAGTCTTTCCTGTCACAGGTTTTATGACCTGATAGTTTGTACTGATGCGCTGCAGCAGTTCGACTCAGCTGTGGGAAGTGTTCAGTCAGGAATGTGCTTAAGTTTTCTTTTGCTATTTGGGCTTTTAAATTGGTCTTAAATTTAAATATAAAATATGTAAATGTGAAGTTATTTTTCAGAGTAGGAAAGTCAAACATCTAAAATAATTTAGTTAAAAGCAGAACCACCATGTCTCTTGCAGACTAAACATAATGAAATGAAATTCATTTCCCAGGCAGGAAGTCCCTGACGATGAACTGGTGGCAGGTCTCTTCTCTGAAGCTTGCAGGGACTCTGGACCCTGCAGCTCACCACCGTGGGCCGTTTCTGGGCAGGTCGACGTCTCCGGAGGCTCCTCAAGTACCTCAAAGCGAGAGCTGACTGTTCATCTTTCCACCCTGCTCATGTCTGAGGGCAAAACCAAAGACCTCATTTTCCTCAAGGGTAACAAGAACAACTATGAAGTCTATTTTTTCATTTAAAAAAAGTAAAAGAAAAAAAACAGCTGCTGACAGTTTCTGACGTCTTGCAGGTTCGACTCTGGAAGAAACGTGTCGACTAGCGAGCGGCTACCAGAACATCGTGCCTGTGAGGTCATCAGGAGGTCATCTGACTCTGCTCGACCTGTCTGCACCCTTCCTGTTCAGAGGCAGGAAGAGATACTACGGGTCAGAACTGAGCTTCACACATTCTGATCAATGCCCGAAAACTGACTGTTGGTCAGACCAGTAAAGTTCCTTCACATCAAACTAGGAAAACATTTTCTTTTTGGATCTGCTTTGAGGAGCTGTTGAAACAGTAAAGAAACAAACAAAGTCCTGATACAATGTTAGATAAACACTTTCTCCGAAATATCGACTGCATTATTACTAATCCAGGAAAACAGACCCAGATGGTTGTTTTATTTGATCCATTTATCGTTAACCGCTTACCCAGGGTCAGGTAGCGGAGGAAGCAGTTTCAGCAGGAGGCCCCAGACTTTCCTTTCCCTGGCCACATCAGCCAGCTCTGACTGAGGGATCCAGAGGCGTTCCCAGGCCAGTGCAGAGATATAATCTCTCCAGTTGGACCTGGGTCTGCCTCCTCTCAGCTGGGTGTGCATGGAAGGCCTCCCAAGGGAGGTGTGCATCCTTACCAGATGTCCGAACCACCTCAACTCTATGGAGTGGCTCTATGGAGTGAGCGAGCGAGCGAACAGCTGATTGTTTGTTTGGTTGGGTTTTTTTTTTTAATGAGGATGTCCTAACTGGCACCATGCAGCAGCAAACAGCCGTAGCAATGTGTTACTTGTTGTTAAAATCGCTCACCTTGGCTCAAATACAGCTAAGGCAAAGTTTCACACACTTAGTCTGCCTCTATTTTTAATTGGTTAAAAAAAAAAGGCGGACGTCCTTCCATTTCCGTTCCTCACTTATCAACACTCTGTCAACTGCTCCCTCCACTGCAGCGTCTCTTTTAGTCAATTAGGGCAATGTATTGCGCTCCATCTGCTAGAGGTTGCTTGCTTCCTGTCTAATTAGGAGTTGGTGTCAGGGAGATGCCATCCCCTCTCCTGAGGAAGCCCATTTCAGCCGCTTGTATCCACAATCTCATTCTTCTGGTCATGAACCATCCTTATTGACTATACATGAGCCAAGACTGACAGGTAGTTCAAGAGTTTTGCCTTCTGGCTCAGCTCTTTTTTCGTCACATTAGTGGGGCGAAGTGAGAGCAAAACTGCTCCCACTGCTCCGATTCTCCGGCCAACCTCCCACTTTATTCACCCTCCACCAACCTGGGACTGAGGCAGGAAGTTGACTGTGTGCTCCAGCTTATATGTTGTTTGTGCCTCTGCATTATAACCAGCTGTGCAAGGAAAGTGTCCTAAGAACTTTTGATGTGGTACATGTGCAACATTACTGAATGTTAATGTGTTTGATGATACTTTAGACCGTGTCACTGTTTTATTTACAGTAAAATAGGACCTGCACACATCTTCAGAGCTGATGATCTATTCTCTTAATGACGTCCTGTGTGTGTTTCAGGTGCCGGCGATGCTCTGAGGCTGCAGTGAGGGAACCGTGTGCTGAGGGAGTCAAAGTGATCAATGAGAAGATCATTGCAGAAGGTGAGTTTGGTTTGAATCTCTGGGCTTGCAGAGGAAACTGCGGAGGAGTGGACAAACAGGAAACAGCTCACACAAAAACGCTCAGCTTCACATTTTAAACAACAGAAAATTTTGTTTGCGTCATTTTTAATAATCAGTTCATCTAGTTTGTCCTTGAATGCACCAACAGGAAGAGTTTTATAACTGCACACTGGTGTCAAATGCAGCCACAATGAAAATAAGCTCATGCTAACAAAAACATGGAGTGTCTCAGCTGTAACTCAGACGTTGTGCTGTCTGTGTCTTGTGATGTTTCATCACGCTGTCTTCATCGTCCCTTCACAGAGTTTTATGCTGGGCTCCATTTACTTCCTCCTGATTCACATATTTTTAAAGCTCCTCAGCGGACCTCGGGCCCGTTCAAGCTGCATGTTTCCATCCGAAATGAATCCCACAGTTTCCACATCTCTGATCTTCTGCAGCTCTCGGCGTTCAGCTGATGCAGTTCGTCCTGCTGATGAAGCTCAAGCTGCAGGACGCCACTGACACGCTGGATGTCTTCCTGTGGAGAGACGCCGTGAGTTTCAGATCACATTTCAAGCTGCGCTCACTCTGGATCAGAGCAGATTAAAGTCACGAGAAAAATAAAAATGTATTACCTGATGACAGTATGACCCGAAGTTTGAAACAGTTTTAAAGTGTTTTTAAGGAAAATTTAATAAGTGACAGTGATGGTCTGTATTTCTCACCAGGAGCTGTTCTTCAGGGTGTCTGCAGAGGATGTGGCAGCCAATCAGGAGGCTCAGAACAGCATACATCAAACAATGGACTCCCTCTGTCCAGCAGGGGGCAGCCTGGGTACGTCTGTCACTTGAGTTAGAACTTTCAAATCCAGCAGCTTTTTCACAGTTACAGTATCGTTATCAAAGTGAAGAGTAATTGGCTGTTAAATCAGTTGATTAAGAAGAAAAAATGTTCTCTGAACTATATAGTATAAAACATGTTAAAGTATGAAACATGTTTGGAACTGTTTGGGCGGCCCAGTGAGTGCGAGCAGCTTGGCAGGTTTAATACAGGCTCTGTAAATCAGTCACATGACTAGAAAATCCCAAACTGATTTCTCCTACGATTGTCAGGGAAAGAAAGGAATTAGATCAAACATTTTGCATTTTTTTAATTATTATTATTAATATTTTTTCAGATTTTTTTCTTCCTTTGGGATTGTTTGGTTTAATTGTCGGTGTGTGATGGTTATGTGTGTTTGAGTGTGCATTAACAGTCCTGAACTGTCCGATGTTCCCTGAAGAACACTAATGTTTTTCTCTATAATGAAAACACAAAGGCTTAGGACCCAGTATCTTTGTGACAACGGTGGTAGTGGGTTCAGATGTGTGTGTGAGTGTGTGTGACGTTGGTCTCAGCTGTGTCTGTGTTTTCTCAGGTGAGCATCCATGGCTCGATTTGTGTCTGATGGCGTATCGAGCAGAGGACGACGAGGGATTGAACCAAACCTGCTATCAAATCTGCCACAGCACCGTCACGACACCAGCCTCCACAAGGTCCGACCCCGCCTGAACCTCCGGCAGGTCAAAGGTCACAGATAAACCTGGAGGGGAAAAAAAACAAACAACTGTTTTTGTTTGGTTGTTCTGTATTTTACATGCTATGTGTTTTTGTTTTTTTATTTATTGTGAAAAACGAATGTAAAAAATGTTTAAAGCTGCTCATGTGAATATATTTTTAAAGCTTCTGCTATTTCCTGTGCAGGTCATTGAGCCTTTTAGTGATTCCTTCAAAATAAAACAACTTACTTTTAACGAGGCTGTTGGTGTTTTCGCAGCTTTTGATTCTCAGTATTTGACCAGCACACAGATCTCGGATCAGTTGCACTTTTTTGCAGATAAAAAGGGAAATGTGTCATCTCTTCAGGTTAGGTTTGTGACGTGTGTAAGCTGATGGAAGGAAATGTAGTGTTACTGTGCCATCTGCTGACAGCATGATGCACTGTAAGAAAAACATGTTGACAGTGTTGAACAGACAAATGGTAAGTAGGTCTATTTTTTCTTTGCACTTTTTTGTGTATCTTTATTTACATGTATCCCTCAGGCAGGAAACTCCTGCTCTGCTTGATGTCAAGATGGAGAACGTTGAGAAGGTAAGTTTGGTCTTTACGTGTCTTTATGTGAATTCAGTTTTCTCTCTTTGGTCTTTGTTGGCCTCTCTCTCTCCTTCAGATGTTGCTGGAGGAGAGAAGCCTCTTCAGTCCCAAACCAGAGTGAGGTGCTTAATACAGTTCAAATCTGCAGTAAATGCTGACACAGCAAGGCCAGCAGCTGTGAGAGAAACTCCAGAATAAACTTCAAGAAGGGATTCAAACAGCTTTAGCTAAATTTTTTGTTTTTTAAAAAAAAGGCCTGAAAGTCTGTCAAATCTAAACAGACTTTTGCTTATGGAATCTCTTAAAAAAACATGCTGGTCAGAATAGTGCTGATGTGATACTCTGACTTTACTGTAGATGTCACAAAAACCCTCTAAGTATTTGTCCTAACATGGGTTTTAGTAGGACTCTGCTGCAAGCTTAAGTGGAACTTGAACAATATTTCTTTAACTTTTCACAAACTGAAATATTCTACTTTTTAAATTCAAACTTGCAGTAAATTAATAATAAACTGAAAGGATACTGTGCAAATGTCATACGTTGAAAAGGGATTATACTGAAAAATGTAGCTAGAAGTATTGTAATATTTGTCTCTATACTCAATAAGAGAAATATTTGGATGCTAAGTTTTTCATTAAAAGTCTACGTCAAAAAATGTCCACATAACAAAATTTGAAGTAATTCACAGATAATCTCACAGATTACTTTCAGCAGGTTTGACAGACTCCCTCCTCTTCACTCCCTCCCTCTCCCTCCTCCTCCTCCTCCTCCCTCTCGGTCCTCTTCTCCCTGTCAGACGGAGAACGGCGTCTCCACACATTTCAACGCGTTCAGCCTCCGGAGCTCCTGTCCGCGCAGAAACTTAGTGGGGCGGATTTGGACCTGCCAGGCTGGGATTGAACACAGAAGCCACCAGAACCCCCAGTTGGAGGTTCCAAGCGTTCAGTGACATTTTTGAAGGCTGAGGCCCAGTTTAGGACATTTTTACGTTCTGGTTTCTTATCTATTTGGTGATGCCTCCAGACTGGAGCCGCTCCGGGACGCACCCAAAGACGACAGGTGCATCTCTTGCACACAGACAAAGACTTTGTGAAAATGTTTCTGCGCAAACATGAGGGAAAACTTTAGATTTTTTGTTAAAGTTTGAAGTTTGAAGAGGAATTGTTTTGTTTTTCTTCATAGATGTCAGAGATGGATCGGTCTTTTTGGAAAACGCAGCAGTTTGATTTGACGGGTTAGACAGAACCACACGATGCTGATTCCAGTCTCGAGTTTACTGTGTTTGTGGCTCTGTAACGTGGCCGTCGCGAGTCAGTTCCACTGGAATAAAACAAAGACGACTTTCAGTCCTCATTATGAATCCACCGCCGCTCATAGGAATGCACAGAGCTGGAGATGGCGCACAGTCACTGGGGAGGACAATGGGGGGACGCGCGGTGCGAGTACGCAGGCCTCGTGGCCGGATATAGTAAATCCAGCATCCCCTGAACGGCTTGGGGCACAGTTATCCGGGCGCGCTGTGCGTAAAAGCGATGCGCAAAGTGGAGTGAGACGTATCCGACTTGCACCTGGAGACAAAGCTTTACGCACGGCTGTAAAGAAGCCTCATGATCTGCGGAGTGATGAATGCCGTCCGGGAGAAGTGCTTAAGCAAACCCCGCATGGACGCATCTGTAGCCTCGGGAGGACCGGACACAACCGGCGCAAGAGACGGAGCGCAAAATCCCGCAGGACGAAGCGGAGCGAGCCGCTGCAGGACGGAGCCGCGTGGGAAGCTCTACCCGCGGCCATGGCACAGGAGCAAGAGGCCGGACCTCCCTTCAACACCAGTGACTATGAGGAGGAGTACACTTTGCCGGACTTTACCGATACCACGCCGTTCGTGCCGGTGAACCCGCGGACCAGACGGAAGCAGATGAAGAACCCGTTCTACCCGGTGACCTCAGAGTCGTACGGCGCGTACGCTGTCCTGATCATCGCCGCCGTCATCTTCAGTGTCGGGATCATCGGGAACGTGTCGGTCATGTGCATCGTGTGTCATAACTACTACATGAGGAGCATCTCCAACTCGCTGCTGGCCAACCTCGCGCTCTGGGATTTCGTCATCATCTTCTTCTGCCTGCCGCTCGTGGTGTTCCACGAGCTCACCAAGAACTGGCTGCTGGGGGAGTTCTCGTGCAGAATTATCCCTTACCTGGAGGTGAGAGGGGAGGGGTCTGGTGTCTGGGTTTGACGTAAGCTGAGGGTTCAAACTGAAAATGACCGACTGAGTGTAAATAAGTCACATGTCAGCTGACAGGTGAGAGCAGGTCATAGTTGGACAGAGGTTTGGATGTGATGAGCTCACTCTGTGTTTAACACTTGAATCAACACAGTTTGCATAATCTTCAACCACACACACAAATGAAAAGCTCCAGAACTCACAGG
>JAQFJA010000023.1:28680782-28695656 GCA_029874485.1 Naso brachycentron
ATAGGTCTTGTGTCTGTTTGCTCAAGCTGTTTGACTTTTCTTTCTTTATTAAATGTTTTTTTTATTATTATTATTATTAGTAGTAGTAGTAGTAGTAGTATTATAAATTTTTCCACCAAACTGTTTCTTATCTGTAATTTTGTGTATGTCATCATTCTCATCAGTTCAGTTGTCTGTACTGACGGATTTATTGCATTAATGTCAGACACTGTAAACAGTTTTTACTGTTTAAAGCACTGACTTTAAAATCTTAATGAGGTCACAGGATCAGTTGTGTTCACAGTGTCTTTTCCTCAAGGTGACTCACAGTCTGACAGTTTTATTATTTGTGCCATTTTTACTTAAATAATAATTACACTTGTTTAGGTAGTAATGATGTCAAAGCGGCTGGTGAACTCACCCCTGTAATGTTCAGGTTAATCTCACAAAACACTAATAAACCTTAAAACCCAATGAGAGCTTAATGCGGCGTCATTAATAAGCACCCACCTGCTCCGAAGGTCCAACTTCCTGCTGTCCAACCTGCACACTGCACTTGTTGAGCGTGGACTTATTACCTGTTACTCATAAACACCAACCTGCTCTACTCTGGGAGTCTAAATAGCTCCCCTTTAAATAAGTTGTTGCAGGAGCTTCAATTACAGGCAGAACACTTGTTATTATATACTTGTCAGAGCAAAATGATTTACAGGCCTGAGGGTTTTTCTTTTGTTTTGTTTTTTTATTGGGATGTCCTGATGAGTTCCAGGCTGATCCTCCCTGCCTGGAGGAAGATATCCGAGGAAGCTCCGGGATGAGGACAATGTGTGGACACAGTGTGGCTCATATGCAGGCTTCTGTCCCGACACGCAAAGTATGCAGTGAGAGTTTGAACTTGGTCAGCTGTGGTTGAACTTGTACTGAAGGAAATCTACCAGGTTTCCTTATCATAATGATGAATCATTTGGGGAAGAAGCTCAGCTGACTGCATCACATAAGTCAACAATTTCCACTCAAAATTGAAACTGTGTATTTTCCACTGATTTTCATCTGAATTTTTGTATTATTGAGAGTCCAACAAACGGAAAACTTTTGCCTCGATACTCAACAAATGTGCTTATCCTGATAAAGTTGTTACAGGGAGCCATTTCTCCTCTGTTAGGCAACAAACACACTCTAAGTCCATAATAAATCATGTGTAACCTTTTGAGTGTTTCTTCACTCTTAAGTGATCAGAGCTTCGGCTCTTGGTCTGAACTAACAGACATTATTAGCTTGTAGTTCGTGTCTTCTCTCCCGTGGTGATGACGTTTTTTCCTGGCACTTGCACTGCAGTGTATGATGCACTTTGGAGAGCAAGCGTGAGTTGAAAGTTCAAAAGTGAAATTTGTCGCACTTGACCCCAAGTTGCACTCACCTGACCTTTGGTTCCATTTACAAATGGAATTAACATGAGATCTGTATCTGGATCATCATTTTGAATATGGATTTTTGATTTACAGCTGGTGTTAAAATGTGCTTTTGATGCCTGAGCTGTGTCCGTATGATCAGCATGAATGAAAGCAGAAAATATTAAGTAGCTGTTTTGGACGGAACATTAACAGCTGTTTAGAGTTTCTTCCCTTCTGTGAAGACAATAACTGCCCTATTGCAAACTAATATAACAAAATGACTGAATGCAGCTGGCCTGGCTCTGCCCAAAGGTAAAAAAATCTACCAACTCCTCCAAAGCTCAGAACTTAACACGTCGTATTTTGATTAATCTGTTTGTATAAAAATAACATAGCCTATCAGTGTTTCATGCAGTTTGTCAATTGTTTCTTGGTGTGAACTTGTCGCCCATTGTGCATACGTCTATGTCAGCTTGTGTACAGTTCATAGTGTTTTCAACTTTACTTGTAGTACGATGTGCATAATATGTGGTTTTATGTATTTGCATAAATGTGTAACACCAGACAGGCAGGCAGGATCAGTTGTATTCACAGCATCTTTTCCTCAAGGTAACTTCACAGTCTGTGTTTATTTAAGTAGAAATGGCACAAATAATAAAACTGGCAGACAGCAAGTCACCTCAAGGAAAAGATGCTGTGAACACAACTGATCCTGTCTGCCACGGGACAACGGGTGAAAAAAATGAGCCTAGGGGTCTAGTCTGACATATTTACATGTCAGTGTTCATCAGTGTGCACTGTCCCTATCTTAAATACATAAGTCAATAAATTAAAATAAAATGAAATAAAGCAAACATTAGAGGCTCAAGGGAAATTCTCATAGTCCAGCAGGCTACAGAAGTTCAAATGGGACATTTTGTTCCCATTTTCTGACCTGGAATTAACATGACAGCTGTGTCTGGAGTCGTTATCTGAATGATGGGTCATTGCATTTACACCTGGTATCACAATGTGCTCATGTTTTTGTAGGTGTTCCTGCATTGTGGTCTGATTTCATTTCCACTTTTCACTAGATATGGTCTGTTGCAGGTTAGCAAAGCATTTCAGCTCTGGTTTCTACTTTCTCTACTTGGATTAGGGAGGAATCGTCTAAGCAGGAGTTAGATGAACTTAAACCATGCTGAGCTGGTTTTTGTTCCTCAGAGTGTGGTCACGCTGTCTGGGTTACATTTGCACCTGGCCACGATCCGGACATAATGTAAGCCTAAACCTTAAAAAGGCTGCTCTCACCTTACAATCCCAATTTATTTTGCTTGCTTTTGCATCTAATATTACATTGCAATTTAGGCCAGAAAATGACTGAAGGTTGAAGAAACATGGCAGATAAAGTTATAATGTGTTATATACAAATGCAAACTAATCATCATGACCAAAACCGCATTTGTTCTGGAACACCAGGTTTGTTTAAAAAACAAAAACAAAAAAACGACACTTTGATCAAATTCCTGTCCCTCAGATAAGATCTGTCTCTTCTTTGCCTCTAACTGTAGCTTTCCAGATGTTAGCTGTGATGCTAACTGTGATAGGAACTACACTGAGAGGAGAGCAGCTCTGTCACGACAGCAAACGTTTTTGTTTCTTTTGAGAAGCGGAATGAACTGGCACAACAGCAAGGAAGCGCCAACCATACAACCAGCTGAACTTAAATGTACCTAAAACTGAGGTAGGCAGTTTATCTTTAGTGTCATCGCGCTAAAATCCCATAATAACGTTTCAGCGTAAAGAACACTAGACTTTAGCACATCTCCTTCGTTCAGAGCATGACAAGACTTTTCAGCCAATCACGGTAATTTCAAAGAGCGTGTGTTCCTGTTGGCTGTTCTATGCTGCGCCTCTTAGACACTGGTGATGTCTCTACAAGCTGATTGGCTGTTGAAAAAACTGACATGCTTTACGTTCCGAAAATGGCCCCTGGCGACAAGTTGAGTTACAGGCTGAACAGGCTAAACTGGACTTAAAAGAGAGGGTGACAACAAACGAAATAAAATTCAAGCCAGAGCAAAAACGGGGAGACAAGGGTGCAGCACAGTTGCATTCTTAGGAGTCTCATGCTACAGCTAGCTTGATTTCCAGACGTTGCCTACCCTAGCTTTAATGGATTAAACTTCAGGCTGTCAGTAATGACCTGTACAAAAACATGGCTGTAGTGTCTGTGATGTCAAAAAAGATGTTCTGAAGCCTGAATGACGTTAGAAGTTCTTCACTGATGGAGTTGTTGACTCTTCTGTAAGAACCCATCGTCCCCTACAGCTCTTCATGTTTTTCACAGGCGAGCAGGAGTTTAGTTAATGTCTAATCGAGAGATAAAAACATAATGGCATCATAATAACGGCGCTTTATTCAGGTGTCCCGGGGTGTTGATATTCTGAATGCTTAATTTAAGTGACTTTAAACAAAAGATGAATTAACTGTGACAAACTTGTTGTCGAATCAGGACTATTCGAGTCCAGTTTTGAGGCATTATAAATCTATTTTTGTCTCAGACTTTGTTCCGACTTGTTGGCATTTTAACTCATTAACTTGTTTCAAACGCTAGTCCCTGAATGTTGCTTTGACTCAGTTCAGTCTGTGTGGGTGTTTCGACTTGTGTTCACCTGTACAAGAGAATATTCGAAAATGTAGATTTTATCAATCTTCTCCCAAATTAGGTGCACTACCAAGAGCTTCCAAATGTCTGCACAAAATATCAAGATTTCACAAAAATTATTCAATGAGTTATTTCAGTCAGGACCAAAATATTGTGACTGACAGACTGACCAGTAGAGAGCCTGAATTTTCCAATACTATGTGCATGACCACTTTCAGCATAGACACTGCACTGAAATACACAATAATTACCATAAATGTTGTATGATTATGCTGCGAGGCTTAGACCAATACTAAATATTATCAGCTATTGCGTTATTGGCCTTCATTTGTGACAAATTTTACATAATTTAATATCGAACAGCTGTTATGGCCTCGGATAAGTGGTTCACGATGAAGATGATATTGATGATGACAGCTGCTGTTCCTTTTAAAATGGAAACAAATGCAAGTGAATTATTTGCCAATCAGAGCCCGGTCACCTTCCCATTTTGAGACCCGTGAGGAGTTTTACACAAGCAACATGATTTCTTGTCTATGTGCATATCTGCAGCTTCTCTTTGTGTGCTTATTTTCTTTGCTGCGGCTCAGAAAAGAAAAAACGTGTAAACTGAGGGAGGGAATATTTGGATAAAACAACTTTAAAAAGACTCACCAGTAAGAGTGCTTCAGAAAGCTGTGGCTAACAACTTTTTGCTGTCTTTGGTTTGATTTGCAGAATCTCAGACAGTGCTCAACAGGTCTGATTATCAGTTTTTAGATGAACTTAACGTGTTTATCTTTTAGAAAAGGTAACTTTAATGAAAGTCAACACACAGGGACTTGAAACTTGCTGCTGAAAAAAAACCCAACTGAATTAACTTCAGGTCAAACTTTAATCTTCCGTTGTGATGTAGCTGACGGTTTGTCACAAGCTGGAATCAGGCACAACTACTTGTTATTGAGTCCAAATAATAAACCCTTGAACCCATCAAAGCCTGCAGCTCTCTAAGCTCTTTCTCACAGACGAGACAGCATATTTATAATTGCGAGATAAGAACATAATAACAGCACTTTATTCAGGATGTTGATATTCTGAATGCTGCTTTAATGACACAGTTAAGTTAAACAGGTCCATTATGTTATTAATTCACCTGAGCTTTCATACAATGACAAGTGAAAATGTCTGCAGTGAGAAATGTTTGTTATCCTCCCTTCAGAATTCAAACAGAGCTACAAAATAAAAGTATTATCAGCAATAATATCTTATCAAAATGTTACTTTCATGTCAAATGTGTCTTGATCTATTTTGTGATGTTACCAATATGAAACAGTTCATTTGCTGACCAATGTCAGATTATTCTATATCAGGAATGAAATACTTAAGTCCAGTTTTAAAGTTTTTTATTCTGGACTTGACTCGGACTTGTCGGCATTTTGGCTCAGACTTGTTTCAGACTTGTCAGCGTTCCAGACTTCTCCAGATTTTTTTATACTTACTTTGGGTTGGAGGGTGTTTGAAACCAACAATCCTTTGGGTGACTGACTGTAACAGGTTTTGTGTGTGTTCTGACTCATGGCCATTTTGACTGTCTGATCACATTTCTTTGGACGATTTTATTCAGGTCTTGGTTTTTGATTCACACTTTTGTCGGTTTTGACCCTGAAAGAACTTTTTTTTAAAAACAAATTGCATTAAAACTGTGTTTGTTTGTGAATGAAAGGCCAATGAAAAGCTATGCAAAAGCTGCATTTTGATACCCTCCCCTGTCTGTGGGGAACAGGCCTGAGTCTTGTGGGGTTTTGACTCAGACAGGCTTTCATGTCAGACTCATGAGCGTTTTTGACAAGAATTGTGTCTGTATTTGTCCTGTGGGTGTTTTTACATGTAACAAGTTAAGTCAGACTTTAATTAACTTCTAAATTTTTGCAAGGATGATATAATTGTTTTTTTACGTCTTAGTTAAATTAACGGTTGTAGCAACTAATGCAACAATGAGGAGGTTTTTAGCTGTTTTCTGCTTCTACCACATTGCAAACTTTTCTAAATTTAAAGGACTTTAATGAGAGACTGAAGGTCTTTTCTTAACTTGGTCTCAAGTCCATTTGGTCTTGACCGTCTTGACACATCTCAAAAATACTCATTTACGACTCAATTAAGTGGCCATGTTTGCAAGCTCCCTGCTAAAATGACTTTATTTTCTGTAGTTTAACAATAAAACCAAAACGATGTAAAACGATGTAAAGCATTTTATTCTTTTAGTTTTCAATTCAAACAAGTCAGTAATGTGACTACTTACTAATATTTTATTTCCAGGTTTCACTCTTCTTTTCAAGTTTTTATTTATAAGCACAGACATTTGTAAATGAGAGCGTCATTTTATCACATCACAGAAAGTAGCTTTCACACATTACAGAATGGAATCTGTTTAAGCAGGGACGCAGTTCCTGAAACCAGATTAAACCCAGATGACTTTGATTGACGTCAGTTTCACCAGTTTGGCTGAACAGCTCCTCCCTGCGTAGCACTGACAGGTGAAGTTTTCAGCCCAGGCGTTCAGGTCGGCGGCAGAGGGGAGACCGATCGCCACATACTTCCTGTCAGCACGCAGGATGGTGAAGTTGGCGGGGTTCAGGTGCAGGTAGTGGGTGGAGTTGTAGTCCTTCCTGAGGCAGCGGCCCTTCCCCTGACACAAGACCTCGCTGCAGAGCATGGCGGCTGCCGTTACGTTGGCGATGTACGGGTCAAACGTGGACGTCAGGAACTCTGAAAGAGACTGGCAAGCCGCCTGAAGCAGAGGAGGGGGATACATGTGAGACTCAGGTATATAAAGACTGAAAAAAAGGCCTTGTCTACATGCTCATGGGTATTTTTTTAACCCTCTTGGTGTTAAAAAATTCTTGTCCACACTTTTTCAAATGCATTTCTGTCCAAATGACAAGGTAATTTAATTTAAAAGAAAACAACAACAGCAACAGCAACAAGATACATGACATAACAATTAATTACTATAAAACAAAAAGCTGAGAAGCCCAATGTCTTTCAAGTATGTCAGTTGAGACAGAAAAATGCTGCAGTCACAGCTGTCAGTTCCTCCTAAAAGAGGAAACAAAGGCAAAGAAATTATTTGCTGATTAAAGCCTCGTCATCCATGTTCCTGTTTTCAGACTCGTGAGAATTTTACACATGCAACGTGCCCTAAAGATTATTTGCAACTTTGTTCTCTTTCATCACAGCACTCTATAAGTACTTCTACCTGCACTGCAGCTAGGCAAGAAAATATTGTTCATTAAAAAAAACAAAATGAGAGAATTTGGGACTTCAATAAAAAAAGACAGCAGATTTTGTTCGATATCTTTAACAAACTTTTAAACATATGGCCATGTGAGTATCAAGACAGACATGATGAGCAATCCTGTAGTGACTGGAGGCAGACCAGTACAACCAGTAATGCTGGGTCAGACTACAAGATATTTTTTTCTGTTAAAATGTTCACTGTGTCGGATTAGGCGATTATAGAGTCATAAATTCTCACCATGTTATGACCACGAGACGTAACAGACTATATGTTGCTCCCAGATCAGTTATCATTTGCAGCACAGGACATGTGTGACGTCACAAGCAAGGAAGCGCTCGCCACTGACTACTACTACTACTGCTCACAAGCCATCATGGGAGGTAAACAAAAAGTCAAACGTGATAGCCTTTCTGTTGTGAGGTCGTGAGGTGCCCCAGACGAGGCTTTGGTTAATGGCCCATGATAACACTCTACGCAAGATGAAACGATCAGTTGTCGTGCTCAATGCTTATTGATCATTTCCCAGCCTATCCAACGCCTTACATCCTCCTGGTCGGGTGATTATCGGGCCGCTTTCATGTAGACCGACCTCAGCGTAAGAGTCCTTCAGGAAACAGTGGTTACCTTGTTGTTGTAGTCTTTAGTTCCTCCCCACATGACGACTCCTGAAGCTCCCAGAGCTGCAGACTCTCCCACAGTGCTCACCAGGTCCGCCTGAGAGAGGACAAACCAATATTTAATGATATGAAATGGTCCCAATTATCAGTTTTTAAATTAATTTCATTTATTCAGTTCAAAAAGTAACTTCAACTTAAGCAAAAAGTCAACTTGGTAATCAAAATGACTCACCAGGCTTTGGAACATCTGGGTCTGGTCCCGGTACAATGGTCTGGAGTAGACATAGATTGGCACCGTGTATGGACGTTTGGGCAGCATGGCAACCCGCAGCGCCTCCTGGACACGGTTGCGTACGTAAAGTTTGGCCTTCGGGGAGTTCCTCAGGCTCTGGTGGAGGTAGATGGAGGGGAAGAGGGCGGTGCTGCGCTCCCACAGCCACTCCATCTGGTTGTTCTGCATCTGGGCCTTCTTGGAGCATTTCCCCGTGTAGCCAGGCTTCTCCCAGCCGTAGTTGAAGCAGTCAGGGAACAGGTAGAAACCCCAGCGGCGGCTCGGTCGCTCACCAATGCCAAGGCTGATAGTCTTCTCCATGAAGCGCCGCCCAGCCTGCTGGAACTGCTTCTTTGCCAGTTTGGTGATTTTGCTTGATGATAAAAACGGGGCCATGTGTAGAGCGTGAGCGATGGACAACTTTTGATAAATACGTTTTGAACCCCAGTTCTGGTCCCATAGGGGGCGCCAGGACTCCCAGTCAATGACAGCCAGTCCAGGGGAGGAATCCTGGGAGATGTAGTGATCAATTTGACTCCGAGCCTTGACCAGATGCTCCGACAGGTTCCCATTTTGAGGGACTCCACCTCTGTAGAGCTTGCGTTTGGCTGTGTCGACTTTAGGGTAGAGGCCAAGGCGGTTCTCATAGAAGATGGTGAGAAACTGACCAGACACTGCGGCGGGCGTGGTCACCGCCTGGAAGGCTGCGGTGTCCAGCGGGATGTCCAGCCGTCGACACTGGTCAGTGGGGGCGTTCCATATGGCAACAAAGGGGTGATCGGGGATCAGCGGCGGCTCAGTGGGCCGCAGTGCGAGGATGGTGCTGATAGGTCCGATGATACAGAGGGTGACACAGGACAGGAATGGCGAGGCCATCACGTGGGCTCTGGAGAGATGAAGGAAAGACATCAAATATGACTCAGTCCCTCAGCCTACACCTTCATGTTCACATGGAAGATTTTTCACACCCAAACCTGTTCTTGTGAAGAGGAAGTTGAGGTCAAACCCTCCGACAGCGAATGTGTGCCATTGTACATTCTTGCACTGAGAAGCTTTGCATAATTTTAAGTTTCATCCTCCAATCTAAAAATGAGTAAAACTTATCTTGATCTTGAACCTGTAGCTACACTTTCTCAAACCTTGTCATGGCTGTAGATTCGCCAACATGCTTAATTATTATTTTTTAATTAATTCAATTTTGCACACACACACAGACATAATTTGTACACTTACACAAAAATACATAGTCCATCATATTAGGTATGTGCAAGGAAGACAAGAAACCCCGAGGGGTTAGAGATTAGTCAAAGCGAGTAATTAAGGCTTAATATAATAAAAGTCAAAAGAGAAGAAAAGATTAAAATAACAGAACTAAATGGTCATATCAGTAAGTTGATGAAGAAGAGCGAAAAGGGAAGAGAATACAAAACAAAAGTGAAAAAATGTAAGAAAAGAAAGGAAAATTTGTGAAAGGAAAGACAAGTTTAGATTGTTGTTCATATGCTTTACATGAGTTAATCAAACTGTGGAGGAAGAGACTACAGAGCAATCGTGACTGAGAAATAAATATTGCTTGACAGCCTGTTTAAACATGCTGGGTGAGAGGTCAAAAAAATGAGAAGGGAGTTGATTAAAAACTTTGGCTCCCCTAAAGTGAAGAGTAAACTGAGACAGGGATGTGCAAGTGGATGGCAGTAAAAGTTAAGTCTTATTTCTTGTGTTGTAAAAATGATTTTCTTCGCTTCTTCAGACAAAAAAACTGTTAAATGTACAGGAAACTGATGATGAATTGCTTTGAAGACAAGAAAGTTGCAGAAAGTTTACCTGGAAGATGCTCAGTATAGATAATTCCTGAAAGAGAGGAGGGAAAGGGAGGTTGGGATCTGCAGTCTCATTGTTTGATGCCACTAAATTGTACACTGGACCTTTAAAACATGCACTTGTCTCTTGGTAAATTGCATAATACCAGCAGTGTAGCGCAATAACCAACAATAATCAAACAATACGACATCACAACAAAATGTAGTCGTTATTGTTTGTTGTAAACAGATTAAAAAAGATTATAGAGCTTGTTAGATCATAAGATCTTAAACCAGATACAGTAAGTGAGATACTTATCTTCAAGTAGTTTTGCAGTATTTGAGATTTTTATGGGATAAAATATTTTCAGTTCTTACCTGCTGCTTTCTTCAGTGGCTGATAAAAGACTGTTCACTGTTTCTAAACTTCTCTCTCTCTGTTTTTTGCTGCTTCATTTGCCAGAGGAAACAGTTTCTTCACTGATTGATCGTTATCTGTCTTTACACTCAGTCAGTTCGGGGAAGAGTTGAGGGTTCGCAGTCAGTGCCTTGCTCAAGAGCACACAAACAGTATTTGTCATACTAACACCTTTTTGTGTACTTTTTTTTTTTTTTTTAACAGGACTTTCCTGCACGGTAGTGAGGAAAACATTGTCTCATCTTTGCAATCAGTTTTCATATACAGAACATATCAAACAATCTGGCATCAGAGTTGAACTTGTAAAGTTTAGAAGCATCAACAGAGAGCTGGCAGCGGGTTTTTTAATTCTGATGATGAAGAGAGAGACATTTGAGCAAAAAGCTGAAATAGCTTTAGGTGAGGCAACGTGAAGAAAAGATATGCTTTTTTAATTGTGTAATTGTTTTATAGTACATCAAAATGCCATTTCATGTTTGCAAAAGGTAGTAAGTCAACCACAACATTTCATTTACGTTTCAAAACTTTGTTTTTTGTCATTTTATTGGGAAGGGCCACCAAAACAACACGTTGCTTTATATCATTTGAGCCAAAATGAATAGAATGAACATACTTATAATGTACCTATAGTGCTGTGTAATTCTAGTTACAAGCAATGTATTGTAGTTGTAAGTTATAGTTACAAGCAATACATTATAATGTGTTAGAATGCATTATATATACAAGTTTCATAGAAAGTGTTATCAATTATTCTTATTCTTTTACACATATGCACCAAAACGATGCACTTTGCTTGCACGACTGAGAAATTCTAATCTGTTGTGAACAAAAAACTAATTGTTCAGACGATTTTTGCTTAATGTTTTGAAAAATGCTTTTCTCATTTGAGAATTGAGCCAAAATGGGGAAAAAAAACTGTAATACCCTTGGTTTTATACTATTTATTTATACTTGTCTCATTTATACTTATTTATATTGTCTCTCTTATCCGCTTGTTTGTGATTTCTATGTTTGCACCAGTGAAGAAAATTTTCATTGTATGGTTGTTTGGTGAAACTAAAGGAATTTTTAAACTGAATTAAATTTAATATTTTGAGTAAAAGAACTGATTTGCTGATAATTGCTTTCTCTTTTTTTTTTGTGTTTTAGCTCTCTTCCCTCATGTTGCCTCATCTGTTTGAGTGGAAACCACTTTCTTTTCTGTCTGATGACTTGAGCTCGTGTTCAGTTCATTCTTAAGGTGAAAGACCAAAGATAACGTAGTGACAAGATGTGGAGGAGTTTCTGTGCTCCGTCACGTTTTAATCTGCTGTAGACTGATGCATGGGGTTTTTAATCGATGGAACAGCATGTGGTTTAATGGTGCCACTTTTGAATTCTCATCTGTTCATTTGTTTGTTTTGGACATGAAGCTTAGAGCATAACTTTCCATCAGTGTTGCCTCATATCACAAAACGATTACAGTGGTGGTGATCCACATTAGTGACTCACCAGTGACTCACTGATCCTCCTTTTGTTCACCTTCGTGCTAAACTTTCCATGGCTGATCTGAGTTAAGGTGAAAAGGCTTAAAGGCAAATATTAAAGCATTTTTTAATTTTCCAAGAAATATTTAGAAGTCAATCAGATGCCTTTTATGCAACTTTAGAGACAAATTATGTGATGAGTGACTGTATGTTGACCAGTTTCTGCATTTGACTCATTTCCTTCATATTTCAGATGTGTGATATCTTTTGCGTGTCATCATTGGTAAGTAAACAAAGACTGTAATCTCCCTGTCCGTCTACACCTCTTCCTCTTTCTCATTCTTCAGTTTTGGGACAGAAAACTGGGTGGATGCTTCAGGTTTCCAGGTTTGTTACTTTGGATGTGAAAACAGAGACTTTGAGGTTTATTTGAGGATGTTTTGTTTCCCGTCTCTGTTCCATCCCCAGGACATATTTCACAAAAAAGACTAAAAGTCTGCAGCCACGCTGGCACCATTGCGGCATGCACATGTTGCACAAAGTGGAAGTTATTTCTGATTATGCAACATGGCTGCCAACAGTTTCCCTGAAGTCCTCTGTCTGTGTGCATAGACGGGTGTAGCACAAAATTCTGGACACTGTACAGGCACCTCAATGAACCCGTGCACAAACCCACAACTATTCATTCTGCTGTCTTTGTGTCCTCACACGTCCTCACGAGAAAAATGTCCATTTGGGTCGTCTTCGCAGGCAGGTTTTATGACCTGTATTTTGAATTTATTCTAGGCATCGACCTCTAATGGCAGTAATTTTGATGGGAGAAGAGAAAGTCAGTTGCTGCCGTATAAAAAACAAGAGAATCTGCATCTGGACGGTGTGAGGTGGGTGGATGGTTCAAACCAAAAACTTTTACCCAGAGAAAGCTGTCCCTGTCCCGTGTGAAACCAAAAGTCATGACTTCTTTATCTTACGTTACATAACACTTTAACAAAAACCATATTTTTTTCATAAACCTACTAGAGTTGTTTTGATGCCTCAATGTGAGTAAACAGCAGCTGTTTCACAACATTATACATGAGGCGATAAAGGTCAGTCACTCTTTTTTTTTGAAGGATCTCTCATATTTATTTTAAGGAGTCAGTGGGATTCAGCCTATTCTGCAAATCAGGTGTGAGGACATGTTGCATGTTTATGTGCCTTCGTGCACAGAAAAGAGCAAGCACATCTGTACTGAAGAAAATTCTTTATTTGCAGTGCGTTTACATTCAAATAACAATGGTTGTGTGTTGCATAGTCCTTGTATGCAACATTTGGTTTACAATCTTAAAAGACCAAACACAGGAAGTGCAGGAAAAAAGTCGCTGCATCATGATAAGTGAACCTCTTCAAACCTGAATTTCACCTGAAAGCTTGTTTGAGATGAAAGAACTGATTCAGTTTAAACCAGGAACAATGTGACTGATGCTACATGTTTAGCTGACAGAAACTCAACCTTTAGTTCATTAGACGTCTTTGGGATGAACTGATCTGAACCAGGTGTCGGGTCTTCAGGTCTCCCATCTGATGTGTGATTTGGATTGGACCCCAAAATTACTAAGCAACACATTGCAAATTTGAATGTGCAACCTGTTTATACAAATGATTAGACTTAAAGACCTTTGACCTGCGTTCAGTCCTCGCTTCCTCCTTGCAGTCATGGTTTTGAGGAAAATGCTACTTTATTTACCGCTTTGTGTTTTAAACTTTGGTTTAAAATTTGACAAGAAGTAGGCTTTAAAGAACGATAGAACCACAGAGAGCCACTGAGTTCAGATACAGTACCTTATGTGCCATCCTTTACTTCCTGTTCAGTGTTTTGTCAAGCCTACAGTAACGTACATCAGCTTCAAACACAGAGACATAACTGCTCTGTCCACCAGATGAGATATAATCACAAACTGAACACTTCTGATTTGATTCCTCTGAAAATCAAGTCTATATAATTATTAAAAAAACAAATCAGAGCCTCTGTTCCTACAGCTAAACAAAAAACCCCCCATAAAGATACATAACATGTAAAGTCAATAGCACCGCACGGCGTCCTGACAGGCTCGATTATAAGGCTTCTCCTGGCAAGCTGCACCATTAAAAAATAGAATGTAAAAAACAGTACAAAAAATACACAAGTCATGTATGTCAAGTAAAATAACAGCTTGTTGTCAAGAAAACACTTCCTATGAAGCCTGTCTCTATAATGCATCATAACACATTATGAACATATTATAATGCATTATGAACACACTTAATAATGCATTATATGTGGTTATGGTTAGTGTTAACCCTAACCCTGCTTATAACCATGATTATACAGCACTATAGGCGAATTGCAACACATTATAAGTATGTTCATAGCGCATTATAGATGGATGCTTTAAGTTAAGTGTTATTAAAAGATTCATTACATTAGAAATAAACCAAACCAAACCAGCAATTCTTCAAGGACGTCTCAAAGACAGAATGGACCAAGTGTCAGATATTAGTGATTACTTCCTGCATGTACTGTGTTTGTGTATTAGCACCCTTTGGTTATTAAAGGCTTGGCTGTTGAGATTCATCCTGCAGCCGCGTGATTCTACTGAAGTGTGAGCTTTAAAAAGCCGGATCCCCTGCTCTGCAGGGACGGTGGAAGATCATCACTTCAAATGCTCCCTTTGCAGGAAGTGACTTAGTCCAACAGTATCTACATTTACTAATAAACATTCCTGGAAGAACTGATGCAGTTGTTTGAAATAAAGACAGTGCAGATTGTTTCAAAAGTTCAGAGTTACCTTCCCTGTCAACATGCCAAACCTCTGTGTCATGTAAAGTGCCATCACAGAAAGTGTTTTCACACGTGTTACTTTTCAACACAGCAGCTGTCAGAGAAAAAAGGTTGTCTTCATTTGACACTGATCTAGCCAGGCTAGCGCCCACTGGTGGTCAGCTTAATTATCTTAAGCTACCACACAGTCAGGGAACTCTCAATACACT
>JAQFJA010000023.1:28726659-28745715 GCA_029874485.1 Naso brachycentron
ATAAGAACCGACCTTTTTAAATAACTGTTCTCACCAAGTAGCTGAAAACTGAGGCCAAAACAGAAGCCCCCAAAACAGTGCAGTTCCTCGAATGGCCAACTGAGGCTGTCTCCAAAAGCAAGTGAATCATGGATCCTATAATACTATGCCCAACTTTACCATGAAATATGATAATATTAACATCCTGGTCAAACAACTGTGAAGAAGTCACTCAGTTAAAGCAACACTATGTAACTCTGACTGCAACCCACTGCTTCAAAAAATGAAGCTTAATGATACATGTTTTGAGGAGCTGTCACCAGCAACGACCGGGTGCGACACCTGCAGCTTCGGCCTGCAGGCAGGTACATGTTGCTTTCAGGAACCTCCGTGAATCACAGAGTTGGGGCAGAGCAGTTGTAGGACATCATCTCCCTAAAACATGACCCAGTTTTACTCAAATTGTTGTTTTATGCAACATATGAATCATCGTCATCATCATGCATCATTAAGTTTTGTTTTTTGGAGCAGTGGGTCTCGGTCAGTTATACAGTGTTGCTTTGAATTTATATCACATATTAAAGTTGTGCAAAATTAAATAATCAACTGACTTATTTGATGGTGAACACTCACACCATAGATATTGTAATAAAAAATAGATTCCATGAGCAAAGATGGCTGTCCATTCAAACCAATGAGAACTGCTCAACCAGCTCATGCACCAAAAAAGGTTTTTTGCTTCTGGGTTTACCTCCTCTCTTTACGCAGCCCACTGAATATGTGCAGTCGAGACAACCCTCCCCCCAACACACACACACACACACACCCGTACAAAACCTCCACGAATTACAATTTCAGAATAGAGTCAATAACGAGTCATAATTAAGCTCATCTGCACTTCGAGGTGACCTCTCAATAGTTTTACATACATCTCTTTTACAATGATGGCCTACGGGGAAAATGCTTGAAGGGAATTTTTTTGCTGCAATACCGTGATTGGCCACTACATCAGTTTGAAAGCAAGGCAAAGTCTTCGTCCTGTCTAGAGTTTACTATACATTCATGACTCAAACTCAGAACTCATGCAAATAAAATAACAGCTGAAGCTAACAAAGCTCTGATATAGAGTCAACATTTTCACCAGCTGGTGATTCATGTGGAAAACATAAAAAAACCCAGCATTGTTTGTGTATGGGAAGCTAGTCTTAATTAGCGCTAGCCATATATTATATGTTACAGAAAAATGTATCATCCAGTTGTTTTTTTGTTCTAACGTTGTCCACATGCTTACTGCAAAAAAACACAGACAAACATAAGATCAAGGCTGCCAACTCACATGCAATGAACATTTGACTTACACAGCTGACACAGATCTCAAGCCACACATTCTTTTACTTGTGGTAGCTGTTTGCATTGACTTTATTGTTTGGTATGTTCAAACAATGTGTTTAGCTTTTAGAAGACAGGAAATAAAAGTAAGACAAATGTTAAGTGTCCCAAATTCAAAAAAAAAAAAAGGACAGAGCTGCTGACTTTAGCCCAGAGTAGCATTGACATGAGGCTGAATGCGGCTGAGAGTTTGTAACAGAACCTGTAACCACACAGAGAGTTAACCGATAATAACATGTGCTCTGGAAGTAACACTAGATTACAGGTTATAAATTAGCTAAATTAGGTTAACATGCTGCTATGCTGGAGCAGACAAACAGTGTTTGATCCATTCCATGTTTTTTTTGCTGTTGTGTTTTTTAGTTTTGGAAAGGTAAAGAATATCTCTTGCCAGGGAACCATACACACGACTTCAGCATGCAAAACACAAAAAAAATTCGGTTCAAATAGTTTGAGGCAGAGGGCTGGGAGTGGTGTGAATTTTTCAGGACTTTTCAGTAAAGAAACTCAAAGGTCTGAAGAAAGAAAACCAACCGCTAAAATGTTCAAGATAATCCTGACCCGTTTCACACATCAACTACATCAGATGCTTTGTCTCCTTGTTTTTTTATGCCAGAGTTTGATCAGAGAACAGAAACATTCTGGAGAAAAGACTAATGATGTATGTTTATATTTTTCACAGTCATAAATTATAAAGGCTTGTTTTGAGCACCATGACTTCATGCAGTTTATATTGCTCCCTTGTGCTTTGCGTCTTGTTTCATGTAATGCAACCTCTAACATAGGAGTAATGGTTTACAAACATTTAGTTTAGGGACTTTTGTTTAATCTGATTCTGGTTTAATTTTTAACTTTTTTTCTCTTAATGGAATGCAGTATTTTAACATATTTTAAACATTTTCTATTGCATGCTGGCAAATTAACTCGATGTCAAATAAGGAATTATTTTGATTTTATTAAGTTACCAGTTTGAGCCATATTTTGGGTTATGCTTTACTGTTGACTTTACTTGTGAGCGAGCATACTCCGATGACCCCCAGAGGACGACACCTGATGCTCCCAAGGCGGCACTCTCCCCGATGGTGTGAACCAGATCGCTCTGAAACAGACAGGAGTGCATTTAAAGGTCAGTAAGCACCTTATTCCAATATCTCCTTTATGACACATGCAGCAACCCAAAAGCTTCACTTCTTCTCTTCCATTGATTAAAAATTTACCAATGCCGTAGTGGCTACAAACAAACTGAAATGTTTTTCCTTTGGAAAGGAATCTCTTGGATGCTTAATTATCCTGATATTACCATAAAGAGGACTGCATAACTGTATAATTACAATATTTACAAAGTGTCAGCCCCCAGAGCTGAAGGTCAAGGTTGAATTGTAAAGGTTTGTGAGCATTTTGTTAAGGTGGTTGACTCAGAAAACTGAAAGAGAAGTATGGTGGGCACATGCACATCAACAAACTAAAAACTGGAAAAGTACCTCTGAAAGAACCACAAAGGTGTAGGCGTAGAATGGCCTGGAGTAGACAAACACAGGCAGGGTAAAGTCTGCACGGGCGATGGATGCAATCCTCATGGCTTCCTTGACTCGATAGTGGACGAATTTGACAGTGTTGGTGGAGGACTTGAGCTCATAATCCAGGTAGATGGATGGGTAGAGGGCTGTGCTCTCCTTCCAGAGCCACATCAGATGGTCATTGCGTACATGCTCAACATTAGGACATTCACCAGTGTAGCGTTGTGGGTGCTGCTTATACCCGTAGTTGTAGCAGTCTGGGAACAGGTAAAATCCCCACAGCCCATCAGGCCTTCGCCCTTCAGCCAGGGCCAGGGTCAGGTTCATGAAGGCCAGCCCAGCTCTCTCAAAACTTTCCTTCGCTTCCTTCTCCACCTTGCTCTCTGGCCAGTTAGGATGA
The DNA here is from genome assembly GCA_029874485.1 of Naso brachycentron. Taxonomy (NCBI): domain Eukaryota; kingdom Metazoa; phylum Chordata; class Actinopteri; order Acanthuriformes; family Acanthuridae; genus Naso; species Naso brachycentron. Next base: position 28,729,945 of record JAQFJA010000023.1, read on the forward strand.
AGTTTCCGGATCTGTTCCTTGGACTTGTTTCGGTAGATGTCCTTTGAGCCCCAGTTTCTGACCCACTGAGGCCTCCAGTTCTCCCAGTCAATGACACCCAGACCTCTAAAATCCTTGTGGGGGATCAGTTTATCTATGTCTGCTCGGGCCTTGCTCAAGTGTTTGGAAATACTCTGGTTCTGTGGCAGTCCACCATTGATAGGGACCCCAGAGTTGGAGAAGTATGGGTAGTATCCCAAGTGACTGTGGTAGAATATGGTTACGTTTGGTCCACTGAGGGTTTCATTGAGATTGGCTACAATGTCGAAAACACTGAGGTCCAGGTCCACCTTGAATCGAAGGCGGCACGACTCAGTGGGAGCGTTCCACACAACTACAAAAGGCCGGTGAGGGATCAGAGGTGTCTGGGCTGGCTTCATTTGGTCACCCTGAACTTGGAGCTTCACTCCAACACCAACCCACACAGCTAGTACCAGGAGACGGAGCTCCATCAGCGCCATGGCCCCCGATTCCTCATGGAGCAATTAGTGGTCCTACAAAGGCAGAGGAAAGAATTGACATGTTTGGAGAGAAAACAAACAGATTATGAGCCTCAGTGAGCAGACATAATCAGAGGGGCCTGTGAGAAGACACGAGTGATGATCACTGAAGTGAATGCTCCAGATTTCACAATAAACAAAACACAAAGCTGCCCTGTTCGTAGAGGGAGCATGACTGTAATGAAAAGGATACTGGTTGAGATCCCAAAGCTGCAAAGACAATGTGGACAGGGACAGTGATCAGGATAAGCTCTCTTCTATCCCCAAGTTTTCACTTTTAAAGACTCTTTAAAACTCTAACCGGTAATTCAGAGAAGTGTTTTTGCAGTCAGAAGGTCCTACTGTGAGCTCAACTGCAGGGCTGAATTCATAGATTTTAACTGATTTCATCCATCAAGAACATAAAGATCCCTTTCATATTTCATCAAACATATGAACAAAAAGTGCCCTTTAGTAGCCTATATTTACTCAAGTACAATTTGACCATATACCAACTTTACCAGCTGTAACATTAGAATAACGTTTACAGTAAAGTTGGGGTTGGCAGTTTATCCTTGATGTAACTGTTCAAAAATTCCAGAATAACCATTCAGTGTATTGTAATTCAGGCGGTCTGAAAGAACATCAGATTTCTGCAACTCTCCTCGGCTCTGTATTTAAACCTTGATGGGGTATTTTCAGCAGTCACGGTAATTTCAGTAAGCATGTGTTCCTATAGGCTGGTCTATGCTGCACTTCTTAGTGACAGATGGTGGTGCTAGGAGCTGATTGGCTGTTGAAACAAGTGACACGCCTTACTTTCCAAAAGTGTAGACACCACAATCAGCCAGCTTGAGATGAACTGAGATGGATCAGTTTACTTTGTTAAAACTATCCCTTCAACTGTTTCATCTTGTGCAAAACTAGCCTTAAAAGAGAGAACGACAACAAATCAAATAAAACACGAGCCGGCGCACAAACTGGGAGGGTAGAGCACAATAGAGTTGCTTCCCAAGGAGTCTCATGCTACAGCTAGCTTGATTTCCCAAAAATATATATAACTATGCAACTACTAACAACCCCAACCACAGCTACTGAGTCAACTCAAAGTACTGTTGATGGAATGGATGCAAACAAAATGGATTAATTGTCAGATTATCAGGGCAAATGTTCAAAGTTTATAGATGTGACTTTAAAAAATGAATTGTCATTCTACAGGCCAGAAGGAAAGGCTTTTTAGATTTTTAAATATGTACATTCCTAAAAAGACATTGTGACACACTAGAGAACCATTTTCACCAAACAGTACAGTTAAGTTTGGTATGGTGCGGCATGGAATTATATGCGTTTCCATTGTCAAAAGTTATGAATAGTACCAAAATAACCAATCCGTACAATCCTTTTTTTTGGCACCCCTCTTATACAGTACCTAAAGGGTGGAGCTTGACACACCGCCATCTGTGAGCAGGCAAAAAGAATGCTTTTTGTGTTGTCGAAGGACTGCTAATATATCATTTCAGTAATTTTTGTACTTTTTTTGGTGAAAATTTTAACAGCTATAGATTCCTTATGTGTAATCAGTTTATCCAGATAACACCTTTTTGCAATGTTTCAGGGAGTTTTCAGACTTGTGAAGAGCTGCTGCTCCTCAGGTAAGACTAGCCGGTTATCTCACAGCAGCAGCCCACCCCCATACATCGTCACCCCATGGAGAGATTAAACATCAGCCATTACAGCATAATTTAATCATTGAAAACAAATATTACAGATAAAATATAACTGTAGCTGCTAGTTTGTTTGAATGTTCAGTTAAAACAGAACAACATGGCTGCCTCTGAAGCAGGTACAGATAGCACCACGTTTCAATAAATAGATATTATATGAATGTATCTGTCTGTTTCGTTTCGTTTTACTGAGGTTCTCAACAGTTTGGATTTTTTTACAGCTATAGACTCAGCAACAAAATTCACTGGGTCTCTGTCAATGACATCATTTTGTGAGAAAAAGTGCGTTAAGTGAAGAACTGAATTAGAATCATTTAGTCTGGTAAGAAGTCACCATACTTACATAGCTAACAAGGCTATTGCTGTCAGGGATATACCCAGCCTACCACGGGTAGGGTCAGCGGTGGAACACACGCCAGATCAGGGTTTACTGTTCCAGGGAGTACCGTGCCGTATCGAACTATACTGTACTGACTGGTCCATGTGTTTTTGAACATTTTCAGGATTAAACAGTTATTTCTCAATATTATTATAGTATTAGGCTATTACAATCATTTTTCTCTTAAATTAAATCCGTTCTTTTATTTTGGAAATACAACATTGCTTTAACAGGACTCAATGGTTTCCCAGTCTCAGTACATACTCAAACACAAGTTTAGTCTCTTTGTTGCCCTACCCTTTATTTTTCGTCTCCGTCATTCTTTTGAAACTGTTCCCTCCAGCTCTTTATGTAAGAGCCCCCCACACCCTCCCCAACTAATTGCTCTTGGCGCCCCCTCATATGTAAGTAATTCATAATTCAGTTTTTCCAAAGTCGGGGGAAAGACATCGTGACCCGGCTCTTGGGAAACATGGTCACTGAGGTTGCCTCCAAGGACGCCACGGAAAATCTCCCATCATTTTCTTTGCGGGATTGTAACAGAGCATGGAGCAGGAAACCGCCGGTGGGCTGAGGCTTCCCAAATCATTTCAACTTCTCATTCATCTGAGGAAATGCTGCCCTGGAGCTGATGTACTCTGATGGCTTTAATGGCATGAGAACTTTATGATTACAGCTTCTTGGATGTGGATCAGTGAGTGGAGGGCTGGAGCAGAAGACAGTGGAAGAGAGAGAACTGAAATAAATTGTTGAAATTATTCAAAACATTTTAAAGAAGGCTTTGATTTATCAAAAAGTTTCCTAATGCAAAGCTTTGAAAAGCATTTCTTCAGGCTGTGTGCAGTTTATGATCCTCCCAGCTGAATGGTTTTTCCGGTGTTGCTGATCCAAGACAAACGAGGTGCAGTGAAGCCACTCAGGCTGTCCTCCAAACCACCAAAAGGCCCAGAACCTCTGAAAAATACCGCAACTCACCACAAGAGAGACCCCCCAAGCAGAGAGTCTGAGCTCACACTGACATAGGAGACTCAGTTTGATGCCTTGTCTCAGACAGACACAACAAAATGGTAAAAAGCAGCTGAACTCAACTAATTAGATCCAGATGAGGACAGAGTAAACTGTCAGTGTTACCAGCCCTTGTGATTTCTAACCACAACGCTCTAAGGATTGCAGTGATGATCCACTTTGGTTCAGACTGAAATATTTAAACAACTGTAACTACTGTATGAATTTGCCATGAAGTTTAGCTCTTTAGAAAATGAACTGCGATAATTCCAATGATCGCTTATCTTTTCATTTGGCACCATGAAGAAATCAAAACATTAATTTGCTTACTACTTTGGTTAATGACCAAATACCTGAACAGCCTCACAGAGTCGCAGTTGAGAATAGTGTTGTAGTCAAGACCACACTAACGGAGACAAAGTCAGGCCAAGACCAAGACAAGACCAAGACCAGGGCAAGCCAGGGTTAAGATATATATGGAAGAAACTTAGTAAAAATGCATTCAATTACAAGACAAGACCAAGACCCTCCAAAAGTGGTCTTGAGACAAAGACTGGTCTCAAGAACTACAACTATAAGTATGGATGACTATTGAGGCCTGGTCAATACAGCTTTCGCAGGATATCTGTTTGAGGTCCACCACTTGGTTAACAATATGATCTCTCACTACTAACCAATAGCAATGCAAGGCAAGTTCATTTATATAGCCCTTTCAGAAACAAGGCAATTGAAAGGCTTTAAAAAGCATAGAAACATTAAAAATTAGATAGTAAGAAAACATTAAGATTTCATTTAAAAGATGAGAAACGCACAAAACTATCAGCAAGCCATCTCAGTGCTGACCTTTGAGGGAACAGAGAGGCCAAGAGTCCAAACTGGATGCAGATATCGAGGCTTATCAGCTGTGTTACACCACTTCATTTAACCTCATATGAGATGAAAGTTAATGTACAAATCGTTCCTTTGAAAAAATTGAGTGAACTAAACCAATGTGTTAGCTAAAACTTCTCCTACGCCTCCTGTAGTTTGTCTTAACTGCCATTTACTCCCCTGTAGCATTTTGGTCACAGAATCATACGTAATTTTCATTCTGTGTTTTGTTGAACAGGAAAAAAGCTCTCCAAGCTATCGAGCTGGAGTATGCCGAATTTTATCTGTGGAATTTTGGCAGCAGCTTGTGCAGATGTGGTGATTTTGTATTTGTGGGTCTCAGGCTGGTCTGGATGGGTCTGGACGTGTGTGTTTGATTCATAACCAGCTTATACAGTATAATCTGGAAAATATGAAGAATCCAGCCTTGAATTAGCATTTAATGGTGCAGCAATAATGTCTAACAACCAGAGACAGAGTGACTGTCATTATTCAGGAACACTTTGTGTGTGTGTGTGTGTGTGTGTGTGTGTGTGTGTGTTTGTGTGTGTTGGGGGGCTTTAAAACCACAGAAAGTCTGACTCAGAGTGCTGATTTCACTCCAACATGTACATAAATTATGTGTGTAATTACAAATGTGTTTACAAGACATGGGGGGGGGGGGGGCACCCAGGCCTTTAACATATTATTCTCAAGATTGGAGGGCATCATTGACACAATACACAAAGAAGTCCTGACGGGAACCCAAAGACTTTCAGAACTGTTTTAAATAGACCGGATGATAATGAGACCTGGTCCAAGCTGCTGTAGAGCTGAACTGGCCCAAACACAGACAACAACAACACTGGTACGATGCTCCACCAATTAATTAGCATCAGCAGTGGAAAAAAGTAGCAGTTCTTGTCATTTTTTAACCATTTTTTCACATTTTGCCAACAAAACAATTTATTAACTAATCTTTTAATCTGCGGATGAATCAATAATTCAAATAATGTTAATCACAACCTCACTGGTAAGGTTTGGGTAAAGCTACATGGATGTTGTTTCATATTTTGGCGGTAAAATATTTTGCAGAGTTGGCAAAAGTACACACATTCTTTATTTAGGCAGAAGTACAAAAACTCTGGTACAAGTACAAGTACTGCCTCAACTTCTTACTGAAGTAAAAGCTGTAAAGTACAGGTTCTGAAATGTACTCAAAGTATCCCTCTGAAGGAGATTTCTAGAGACCATTTCTGTGCAAAGCTAACTGAATCTCACATCATATTAATATAATGCAAAGACTATTAAACTTAACGGTAGAATCAGTGGGATTTATCCAAGCTGTTTCTAAATGCACTGGAAAATGACCTGATTGTTGAGTCTCATTCCCAGAATGTCAAATAGCAACAATTTGTGTTTGTAAAGCGTCCTGACCACAGCCAAAAAGGCAAAAGCATTCAAACTAAAGTAACAGGACTGTTTTGTAAGGAGTAGAAAGTACAGATATTTGTGTTCAAATGTCAAGGGAAAAAATACTTAAGCAAAGTACAGATACCTGAAAATCTACTTAAATACTTTGTGCTTTGTTACCTTCCACCCCTGACATTTAGTATGAGAATTTGTGTCACTCACATTTGTCTACAAACAGATAAACCGTATAGCTGTAACTCAGTTCAGGCCTCAGTCTGCTTTAAATGAAGAGCTTGTTAGATCTTAACACGTTGGATAAACTTGCTCTGCTAATGTCCTCATACTGCATCAATCTCTCACACAGTGATTATATCTGGTTCATTTCCAGGTTTGAATGGAGTCTTGATTAATGTCCATGTGTGGGTTTAAGGCTGTGGTCTCTCTGCTGCAGATTCCAGATGTGATTTTACGGTTTTGTTAATAACAACGAGCTGCATTTTATATTTTACTTTTACAGTTTAAGCCCATCAGTCCACCCATCTGTCCTCCTATTCATGTTTTATGCAACCTTGGCAGAAGTACTCAGAACTTTTAGAAAAATCACAAAGAAGAAATACGCAGGTACAAGTAAAAAGTTCATTTACTGATACATTAATGAGTTTGTGTCTCGAATGTTTCAGTTGATAAAGGTGAAGAAATCATGTTTATTGATGTCCTTTGTGTTTAGCTGCAGTTCCTGTTACGGCCACAAGACCGTTCAGAAAAAAAGGGGGGGGGGGAACTCCTCAGTATTTACTTAAGAAAACCCAGAAAGTCAGTAATTTTGAAGCAAATATATAATAAGACCTCTTCTCCTGAGAATTTAAGGATGGACTTTCTAAGTCATTGTTTGTCTCTGCAGCTAATTTAACTTTTATTGAACCACAAACCCCTGATTTCTACAGCAGCTGTCCAATCATAGTTTAGCGGCCGTAGCTCAGCACAGCAGAACTGCCAGTCTTTCCACGCATGTCAAGACTGTATACACATTATAAAACACAAGGCGCAAAACTGTAAGAAACTGGTGAAACATTATGCTTATCTGCTCTGGTGTAAGCTGATGTTAAGACTCTGACATCCACCCTGTTGGAGCCAAGATTGTAAATTAGAGTTCAGGGTAACATTATCCATTTGGTTTGAGACAAGTGGGTTTAGGACCATTTATATTAGCTTTGTTTACACTTCATCAACTACAGCTGCATTATAGCCGACCATCCTGCTGCTAGTTAGTAAATCTAACCAGCCAGCTAACTGCCTTTCTACCATACCCCAAACATTAGGGTTAACATCACTATGTCACTCCAAATCTGTCTCTCTCTAATCTGTCTGTCTCTCTGTGAATCTCTCTCTGACTGTCTCTGTCTGAATCTGTCTGAATGTTTCTGTCACTCTATCTGATGAATTTAGCTCTGAACCACCTGAATTATGACCAACACATGTCCTGATAGGATTAGTTTAAAACTGGTTGGTTCTCCTCTTTGCAATCGTTTGGCAGATTTTGTTTATTTATTTATTTATTTTTTTTTTTTTCTTAATGACAGCCTTGGCTAGGCCCATGAGAATAAAAGTAATTTTAAAAGGCTTATTTGTAATTTTTTGGCATACACTGTTAAATAGGTGCACACTATGACCAGGGATATGATCCAAAAGAGTTAAAAATGCACTTTTCATTCCATCTCGACTTTAAAGCTTTTAACCACTTAAAAGTCTTGTATTTTTAATGGTGAACATTCAAACTATCGAAACGTTATGTTAAAACAAATAACTGTCATTCATGCTATGTGATGTGAGCATGGCAGGAGCAGGGCCGGCGCATGCTCTTCTGCCAGTCTAGGTGAAAAAAAATTGTGCCGCCCCTCTGTTTGCAACACAACACAGCAGAAACACACAAACTAGTACAACGTGTGCTCGAAGAATCAACAAAAGGCTGTTAGAGGTATGTGCATTACCAATATGTGGACATTTTATATACATATGCTGACAAAAACGGGAACAGGCAGAGTCTGTGGTTTTCTAGCTTTCATTAGAAAGGAGTCGAGTAGGAGCAGAACTGACCAACACAAAGAAAAGCTGACAGAGCACCTGTGGAGCGCCACTCTGTGTCCTCTCTGAGGAGCGCGGGGATGAGGCGCTTGTCTTGTTAGAAAAAAAAAAACAGCTGTACAAGACTGAACACTCAGTGAATCTCTCAGTGTAGAAACAGTGGCGACTACCCACTGCACATGCTGGCACATACCTGCACGGATACATCAGCAGTTATCGGCTGATGGGCTGACGGTGGCAGGTTGGAAAATTTTATTTTATCAATCTAGTATTTTATCAAATACTAGAGTCACAAAAGCAACCCACCCCTGAGCTTCACTTACAGATCAGTGTTACCAGAACATCATGTGAATCCTTCAATGAAAGATTATGTAATCTAGAAATGCAGGAACACACATTTTTTAAAAAATATGAAAACACTGGCATTTCTATTTATAGGACCAAATAAGACACTTAAAAACCTGCATGACCTGTGACAATAACTGTGACCAGAACTGCCATTGAACAACATTCTGTCAGAGGATATAAAAAACAGCTTTATGATAAACATGCCTTACCGTCCCTGCTGACTGTGCTGAGGATCAAGGCCTCCTGTTGGATGATTTCCTCGTCTCCTGTGTTTTAAACCTCAGATACAGAAGCTGTTCATCTGATAAGCTGCTGAACTGTCTCTCAGTCTCTGTCCCCCCTCTCTCAGGTCCCTGGCTGATCTCAGGGCAGAGATGCCGCACCATTGTTGACGTGGCCCCTCCTCATCTGTGCCCAACAACAGGACCCTCATTTATTGAACCAAACAGCAGATGAAGTATGGACAGCACACAGATTAGAGCACATTTAAGGGTCTAAAAACCTATTGTGGGGTCGATGACAATATTTATAAATTTGCCCGTACACAACAAAGACACATATACCCTTTACATTTGGTTTAAAAAAAATAAAAGATGGAACCAAGTGATCTCTCTGAAACTATAATTTAAAGGTCCATCCCAGTCTATTTTTGACTTCTCAGCACTAGCAGAGATCGCCCCTATCTTCTACAAATGTTGCTGTTAAATACGACCATGGGTATGCTTCAGTAGATCTCAGACTGTATTTTTAAACCCTATTCACTGCTATTCGTGTTGAATCAGGTTATAGAATGAAACTCATGGTGGTACTACAGAAAAGGTCAGTGGGTCACAAAAGGATTGAAATGTCTTCACAGAAGTTTGTGCCATTTGTGAGATTCCCCTTCAAATTCATTTTCAGAATTTTATGGGTCCCTGTGTTTTAATAAAGAGTTCTGAGACTCCCTACAAACCCTAGACACCAAGAAGAGACGCTCAAAATGTTTTTCTGAATTTTTTGTACGTAGTTCGGCCCTGATAGCTGCTGCTAACATGACACAGGAAAGGTGTTGTCCTCCACCCCAGTCTTTCTCATGAAACTGTATATTTCCACCTGAGAAAACATTATTATTATCACACAGACTGTCAGTACAGCCACACCTCTGCATCAGCACTGCAGAAATGTCCAGAATCATCAGTTTAGGTCTGTACAAACAGAGAGACTTGAAACCAGAGCTGACTTTGTATCACACTTCCTCACTGCTGTCACGCAAAATTACCTGAACTTGACTGAGGAAAAGCTTACATGCACTGTAGATACAATCACAGAACTTTCCTCCAACTCAAGACCTTCCTAAAGAAACAAACAAGCAAAAACTGCAGATGAGAAAGAAATTTCTCAAATCTTTTCAACTCGCATTTTACTCCAGGAGTCTGGGGTGCCATCTGTACCGTCCAAACTTCATTCATTCATATCCCTCCAAGCATTGTGAGATAGCAAGTGACCTTTAGCTGACCGAAAGTTCAGTAATTGCACAAGAAACAGAGAAAAATTAATTAAGTTCCATTATCATTTGCAGATGATTTGGAAAAAAGCATCAAATGTCAGTTGATTCTGTCCTTTTATGTATTTGTTGTGTGTCATAAACGTCATTTAATATTAGTAGCATAACATGTTTCTGCAGAGAATAAAACATCATCACTCTTTTTTTTTAACAGTATCTGCAGGAAAATAAGCAACATTGTGAGAGTTTGTGGCAGATTTTGTAATCATTCAGCGTCTTGAGGGTACAAAATAAAGGTCCAAATGTTTGGATATTATTTGCACAAACCAGTGTTTCATCCAGACTCAACAGCCCCATTAACTGGAACAATTTATTGTAAAGTGCTTGTTTCGACTTTCCAAAGAGAAAAGTATAAATGCCACCATGAGTTCTAGTACTGGCCCATTGTTTTTTGTTGGCGATGAACTAAAATCAGGATCCTGTTGTGTGTGTGTGACAAGGAACAATAAAGATGTAGCCCTAACAAACAGGGTAATTACAGCACAAATATTGTGTAAAGTTTTTTTTCTCCATAAAATTTTGTTTCCCCGAGGCCTCTTGGCAAAGTGTCTGTGGCCTGGCACTAACCCGTGGCTCAGAGGTTAGAAACCATTGCTGAGGAGACTGGCAGACTCTCTGATTTTCTTGCTTGTTTTTTCCCTCTAAGAAACAGCCACTAGTTCATCTTTATACATTTACAGATTAGACTGAGCCACCGGCCACACACAGACACGCTGCCGCAGAAGCTTGCTGTCATAATGCCTAGCTGTTAAAGGTGAAGCTGTTCCTGACAGCTGCAGAAATATTGGAAATGCTGAGCATAGCTGTTGGATGTTAACACTGGATATGCAGAGTTGGAGGAATAAAGGAAAGGGGGGTTTCCTTGAAGCTTTGTCATCAGTCCAAAGTGTTTTCATAAAACAAGCTAGCATGCCAGCTTTCAGACCTCTTCCTGCTGTAAGGAGGTGCACTTGAAGCAGTCAGTACTCAGACACAGTCAAAATTACTGACACAGTTTCAGGAGGAAAGACTCATGATCACTGACCAAGCCGCTCTACTTCTCTATTTCATTAACAAGAGCTCATGACCCACCCTCATTCTCATACATGTGATCACTATGGGCTCATTACCTGATAACTTTCATGTGTTGCCCTTGTCACACCCAGGTGTTCCCAAATAGCAAACCATAATCAAGCGACATGTCCCTGACGCTCCTCCACATGTTCCCAGCTCCCATCACCACCCCAGCAGGGCTTCTTCCACACCCATACAGGCTCACCCACAGCATGTCACCCTGCTCTCAGCCATCATTCAGTCAGGCTTCAGCACCTCCTGCCAACCAGGAGCAAAGCATCCTTCAAACTTTAGGGACCTTGTCCAGGAGACAGATGCCCAACTGGGGCTCCCTCCTTCTACTATGCAGGCCAGGGACAATGATCCCACAGCCCGCCGGGAAGGGCCATGCCCACAGGAACTCCCCTTCCTTCCCAGTCCCAACAATCACCTGTTTGGCGAAGGGTTCATCCACGCTGGATGTTCCTTCAAGCAGGGATGCCAGCTCTCCAGTACAAGGCTGGTGCATCCTGCTGGCTCCACCAAGAGGGAGGATGCTCTGGGCTCCAGCACAGCCCTAATCCGAAGCATCCTCCCCCTCATCCCCACAGTTACTCCAAGCAGTCACCCTAACTAACATGATAGTCACCCCTGAATGCTCTTCGGTGTCATTGACCATAGAATCTAGAGCAGCATGAAACTTTCAGACTAAAATGATTTCAATCTGATCCAAACAAAATCTGAAGGAGTTTTGACACAAAGAAACAGTTTAAATGTGCCTGAAATGCACAATAGACGATTTTGTATTTAACGATCTACTTTTGTCTGCAACTGCTTTAATGGAGTCTGTGCATGTGAAATTAAAACATCTGTGCGTGTTCAGTATTTTTTTTCTGAAGGTCCACACTTGAAGAAAGGGGGAAAAGCTGGGACTTTATACTTCATAAACAGGGGGGAGAAGCTGGAATATCGTTTAAATACAGGATAACAGAGCACTTTGTCAGACCGTCTCTCCTTGAACACACTGATAATTTTTCACTCATTTTAACTCAACAGGAGAGACAGAAATAGATGTGAAAAGTCCAAACCCTGCTTGCTTCCTCACCTCCACAAGCCCAGCCGATCACTACGTAAAGTAGCTGTGATTGTCGGTTTGTCTTATCTGCTCCATGAATGAGCTTATGGACAGGAAACAGTGCAGACAGACAGGATGACTCCCATCATGCCGTTCTGCAGCAGTTCTGATTAGATTACACTGGCAGACTGAGAGAAAAGAGCACAGGTTGTGTCTGCACCACAGAGGAGAATTCTGGGAAGAGTGCTTCATTACAGATGCTCTCCACATTTGTTATTGAATTTCAGTCCATTTGGGGGATGTAGAGGAAGTCAAAAAGCCTTTATTGGACTGAAAATGTCAACATGACGGAAAAGTAATTCCTGAAAAATTAAGAGAATCATATATGCAAGCTTTTCAAAGTTTTTCAAATTAAAATCCCCCCCAAAAAATTATTAAATATTTATATTTAGCCTAAATATAAAATGAAGGTTTGTGATGTGGGCTATATATTGGGACTGCAGCCTATATCTTACGTTTCAAATGCATCCTTTTAACCCTCCTTATATTCATTTATAAAAGAAACTGTCATTAACATTTGGCAAAGTAAGTATAAATACCAAGGTTAGTTGTCATTTATGACAAACCTTTTGATGATGTGATGACGAGCAGATGCCGTGCACACAGACAGCGTTTTATAAGAGAGCAGAGATTATTTTAGGTTCACCAAATGACCAAAATCTCAACATCCTCCTGGGAAGTAATTTTTAGAAATTACATTCAGTTGCCAATTAAATTGAAATTGAATTGCAGATAGACTGACACACTGATACTCAAATACTGAGGGTTTTTCAGCCATTCCTTTTAAATTAAAAAAAATGGATCAGAATGAGAGCTAGGAGACAGATTGAGCAGCTTCTTTTTTAGTATCAAAATTGAAAACCTCCTCATCTTTTGTGGCTTTTTAAGGGGTGTGTTTTCAGTCCTTTTGATGTGTTTTAACATTATGTCTGTAATGTGCGCATACATCTCATGTTTGTCAGCACGTGTGTGTGTGTGTGTGTGAGGAGCTCTTTCTCCTCCTCCCCTCTCTTCATCCTCTTCTCTACTCAACCTCCTGTTACCACTAAGGGCTAAGATATTAAAATATACTAAGGTCAAAAGAAGAGGGAGCACAATGAATTTTGGTTTTGCAAAAAGAAAAAAGAAAAAAACAAGCCTTGTGGTACATGAGTGATAATACTGTATGTTGTGCAGTTGGTTTGGCATCATTTATTCAAACCATTGAAGTGAATACTAGGTTTTTACTTTGAATATCTAATGAATGTTCAATATAAAACTGACTTAATACCAATACTGCGGTCAGCCAGCAATCCATAATATAGCACAGAGCAATAACAGAGGTGTGACTTGATCTTTTAGTTCAGAGGTAGATCTGTTTCAGAGTCAGCTGCAGTATGTCCATTCCGAAATGACAAGCGATGACAAACAAAAACAATCTGATTCACAGATTTTTGCTGGTGGCCTTTTTCAACAGCGGCAAACACATAATCTAATTACAGTGGTACAAAAGGCGACAAAAATTAGGCTAAAGATGTTTTGGTGCGTGAGTGATGAAAAACGGGATAAGATTTTCCGTGAGCAGATTATCTCAAACAACGAGGAAGTCAAAAGAAGCCTGGACACAATTGCCCGCTTGCAACAGCAAGTTGATAAGCTCAGCGGTGGTGTTGACATCCAGACATTGAAGAAACATTATAAAGGCCTCCAAGATGAAAGAAAAAGACTGTGTGATTTAATCAAACAATATGAAGAGCAAGTGCCCTACTGGCGCAAAAGACTGTGAACTCAAGGAGACTGGGAGAGAAAATACAGCTCTCTCGCACAAGAAGTAGAGACCCTCCAAGAGGAGGAACGCAGGTGGAAGCAGGAAATTGAGGAATTTCAAAGCAAAGTAAGAGATCCCATTGAACTGTAGGATGAACTGAGGCAACTAAAATGTCAAAAAAAGACCTTGAAGGAGAAAAATAAGGCACTGCAGCAAAAGTCTAAGAACCTTCAGAAGGAAATTACCAAGCAAGATCAACTGTGTGAGAAAATTAGAATAAAGCAGGACAAGTGTGCTAAGCTATTGCAACAAATTTTGCAGGAGACAGTTGAACAGCATCATGAAATAGAAAGAAGTACGGAACAGTATCGAACCGTGAAAGCCCAACCAGGTTGCTTGAATTGGGACATGCTCAAGATCGAGGATGAGAGCAAGGGAAACAGCAAATGCATTGAGGCTTTGTCCCACTAACCCTAGTGACAGGGAGAGAGAGCTGCTCCAGCAGACTTCTACCTTACAGAAGCAGCTGGCCACTTTGAGGACAGATTTTGAGTATTTGAATACAAACAGCAATCTCAAGGAGAAAAACCTTTTAAAAGAGAACAAGGACCTCAAGAAAGTGCTAGAGGATGCATGGCGAGATCTCAAACTTAACAGTGACACCCTGACCAAAACTGTCTTCAACTCCAAAGATCTGCTGACAACCCTGAAGTCTGAGTTGGCTAGAACAACTACCCGACTGGAAAATAAGCAGCAGACTCGTAAAACACTGGAGATGGTGGTGAGGTCCATGTGTACCTGCCTGGCTGGAGCAGTGAGGAAGGCTGAGCTCTGCCTAGCAGCTCACACAGAAACAGAGAGAGAGATGACCAGCCCTGCCAGAGCATGGCAAGAGGCCAGGCAGGAGCTGCTAGCCCGTCCCCAGCCTGAAGGCATGTCACTGCAGCAACAGTCTGCTGTGACGAATGCCCAGGAGAGCCTCAGTGTCATATTGTCCAAACCATGCTCAAACTGTGGATTGACAGTTAAACTACAAGAAGACAGAAATAAGGACCTCGTTAGTGAGGATGATGATCTCCAAGATCAGATCTCCAAGTTAGAGGAAGAGAAGACCAAAAGGGAGACAACTCTAAAGAAACTGGAGCAAGAACTTGCTGACTATCGCCAAGACCTTGAGAAATACTTGGACTTGCTCAAAAGAAATTTTGCGGACAGCAAAGACCAGCATGTGGAGGCTAAGAGATGTAATAATGATCTGAAGAGCATGCTGGATGAAAGGGAAAAGGACCTTGTACAAATTAAGAGTAAGATGGAGGATTTAGAGGTTCAGCTGCAGAAGGAAAGGTCCAGGTGCAGCCAGCTAAAAAAATCGACTGGACTCTCTAAAGCACTTGAGCTGCAGACCTGATGACCTGGAGAGGACTAATAAGCAGTTAGAGGAGGAGCTTATTGATCTTAGATGTCGAATGGAGATCTCCCAGATGGAGCAGAGCCGGCTTGAGCAGCGCTGCCGTGACACAGAGGACAGGGCCCATCAGGAATTACAACAGAAACCGGATGAGGTCAATTGCATCGTATGGGAACAGCATTTGAAACAAATTATTGGATCTGCTTAAAGCAACTATGAGTGCACCAAGCTAAAATAAGCTAAAATAAAGCTGAAATTGGATAAGCAATACCAAGAACTCTACAGAGAGAAGGTGCGCCACAGGAAGAATTCGACGACCAGACTAAACAGGACTAACATTCTACTTGCACAGCAGGACATGGCTTCAGCCGGTATGACGCAGGTGGGCTCTGCCTAGAATGCAGAGCTAGACCCTGTCAGCAGGGCATAGGAGGAGTACTTGGAAGTACTGAGGAAGAACTACAATGTCTGAGCACACATCACAGCTGTTTACAGTCAATGTTTAGTTTAATAATTATTCAAAAAGATGAAAAAAAAAAAAAAATTAAATTATGATAAATGATTTGGCTTCTTTTCACCACTGTCATA
>JAQFJA010000023.1:28893234-28903884 GCA_029874485.1 Naso brachycentron
CTCCCCCACCCCGCCCCCCCCCCCCCCCCCCAGCCCCAGAGCAGCGCTGACAGCAACCTCGCCTCCAACACGCTCGCTTCATTTAGCAGCAACAATGTGTCTGAACCCCAACAAGCTGTCGCATCGCTCCCCGCTCCGCCGTGTGAGCCCGAGCATGAACACCCATCTGACTGGATTTAATGGCACTGTGAGGAAAGCTACCAAACCAAACCGCTGTGTGTTGTGTTTTTTATGCGCTCACTGCATTTTGCGTCTGGCTCCCGGCCAACTTGTTCCTCGTCCAATTTGTTCTCTGCCTTAATTCGATTCCAAGGAAGTGGAATGTGTGAGTGACATTTGGGGGAAGACTGAGTTTCACATATCGCTTCAAAGCTCCTGATGAGCTCTTTGTGATGATCTGAGAAAAATATTACAGCTTCCAACACACTGAATTGATTTGATTATGCACCTTCTCACCATTTAAAAAAAGTATTTTTCCAAGCTTTTGTGTTCTTCTATTCTTGCTAGAGATTTTGTAGAAATGCTGCATTAAGTGCAGTCTGAAAAAAACAGTCTAAAATGGTGCATTCATGTGCATTTTTGCTGATTGGAAAAACGTCTTCTTTGTCAGTCTTTTTACATTTGATTCTCAAGAATCCGCATAATTTAATTAATTTATATTTCAGCTACGATCCAAAGTGAATTAACATTAAAATCAAACTGAGTTGTGATTTCAAATAGCACAAATTGTTTGATCTAGTAAATCAGCACCTTCTGGGAGTTTGAGTTTCACAGCTGCACTTTAACACAGCAAAATTCATTATGATCATGTGGGAAACTCTACATTCGTAGTCATCATAACCATTCAGATGTTAAGAAACAGATGTGATATAACAAGTGAAGACATCTTGTTACAGGATTAAAGATAAATTTTAAGATTGTTTCGAAGTCTTAACTTAAAAAAATATCTCAAATTAATAAACTAAAATAAATTCAGAAGTGAAGGAGTTTTTTTATTTAAGATTCTTTTGAAAGGAGTCTTTGGACACCTTCATGAAAGCAAGAGGAGGATAAATGCTGAACAGAAACTTTGAAGAAAACTCTTCCACATCATCAACAGAAGGTCATTCTAGAGGTAAAAAATATAGATAATTGATTGTTGATTCAGTTTAAGAAAAAAAAATGTTTTGTTTCTTTTCGTTCATTTGTATCATAACTGACTATTTTGGTCCGACAAAACAAAAAATTTGCAGATGTCAACTTAAAGTAATGATAGACATTTTTTTGTATTTTCTGACATTTTATAGACAAAGTGAATCATTTAAATAATGGTAAAAAGTTATCATCACACTAATTAGTGTCAAAAATAATTGTTAGTTGCACTTCTGTCATTGTATTGGAGCTCCATATTTCAGTGCAACAACCATAAGACGACCCAGCGATAATTTTAGTCAAATATATAATGAATGTTGTTGCAGCGGATAGAATTTATACTCAAGCGTTGACAGTGTGCACAATTTTTCATTACAAAAAATTTTAAAAGTCACTCTTAACTACATGTTTTTAAAAAAAAAGAAGCAATGATTGAAAGTTTTCCAGAAACAGTAAAAGTTCAGATGCACCCTTTTGTACACTGAAGCATGATGTAACATGCAACAATAGGGCTGCAAAACTGATCAGTCAGTTTTGTTTTCTGCCACCTCACTGCACATGGACACGAAAACTCTTTGTTAAGAAGATGAACAACTCGGATTACAAGACAGCTGGCATTAACTGTGAGGGCTTGGTGCCTCAGGCCATCCATCCATCCACCCATTCGTCCATCCATCCATCCGTCCATCCATCCATCTATCCATCCATCCGAGGCCTCGCTCCGACCACGGATCTCACATCTTCATCTGTCAAGGGCCCAGAGCCCCGCGAGGCCCTCGGCTGCTCCGACATGAAAGCGAGCTTTTCTTGCCTTTACATGAGTGAGCACACACGCTCCTCCCAACAGCTCCGCTTTATGTTCCCTCAGGATTAACTGGTGCTTGTTAAATAGGGGTTGTGGGAAGTGGAAGGGGTGTGATAAGGGGGGTGGGCTGGTAATGAATTGACAGATTTGGGGAACAACAGGGTTTAGAAGTTGTGTTAACAAGTGCCGTTGTGCAGAGAAAGCTGCCCCTCATTACAGAACAAATCGAGTAGAGTGGAGCTGAAGAGCGGCGCTGATGTTCTCACACGACACATGACCACTTCCTGTTTCTATCCTGCACCACATCCACAACCCCCCCCCCCCCCCCCCCCAAACACCAACCTGCTCTGAGAATGTTCCTCAGAAAGGCTCTTCTACAAAATTAAAATACCAAGCCAATTTTTTTCATTTGTTTTGCTGGTTTATGTCGTTTATTTTGCTGTACTTTTAGATAAAGTTTTATATAATTTCTTTCTTTTTTATGTTCTGTTTTAATTTACCTTGTTTATCTTATGTAATTTAAAAATTTTTTATGTTATTACTTTTTATTTTAGTTTATTTTGTGTGATACAATTTTTTCAATTACATCTTTTCATTGTTTTTTCTATGTAGTTACATTTACGTGGATTTGCTTTATTTTTTTTAAATAATATTTTGGAGTTTTATTTTTCTTATATTCTGTATGCAAAATAACATAACTTTCAGTAATTCTTTTCTTTTCTTCTTTTATGTTACTTTTCTTTTTATGTAAACATACTAAATAATGCATTTAGGTTATTGTATTATATTATGTACCCTAAATACATAATTATTTTATTATTTTGAATAACACTGTTGTGTTATAGCAATAGCAGTGTTAAAGCCATAACAATGTTGTCTTGTTTTCTCTTATGTTGTTTTGTTTTATTTAATTTTAATAATTACAAGGCGGTATTTTTGGCTAATTATTATTATTATTATCTTCCATTTTCTCTTGCAAAAAAAGGTTTATTTATTCTCATTGATTCACCCCCCCTAGTTATAGATCATTATCATTTTTGTAAATATAATTTACAGGAAGTTAATCAGTTGCTGTCCAGTATCCTCATCTCACCTGCCTGCCTGCAGAGCGTCAGCCTCTCTATTGCTTCTCTTTCTCATCATGTTTTTATTTTCCACTTTAGAGAGTCAGGAACACAGCGAGCGAGCTCTGCCGCGTTGTTGGTACTCGAGGCACGGCGGTCAGGGGCTGAACCAGCGAAGGCTTTTATAAGAACAACTCATTAACAGACAACCTCCTCGCTTCTTCCCTCCAGCGACCGCGAGTGCCGTTTGGAGAGGGTGCTTTTCTCTTTCAGCTGCACAGAGAAAGCCCAGAAAGTCAAGGCTGGTCGCTCTGGGTACTGATTGCATTTTTTTCCCCTTATTTGCCAGAGTGCCTATTCAGACGAAGGCAAGAAGGGAATGAAAGCTTTACAAACTTCAATGTAGCGCTCAACTAACAGTTTTTTCTTTGTCGACTCTCCTTCTGCTGGCCGGATGAGTTGTGGAGGAGGAAGAGGAGTGTGAGCCGCTCTCTATTTGATTGGTTGACTTTGAGGTCAGTGTGGAGAGTTTGGCTGCTTTATCAGTTAGTTTGGTGAAAACATGCCAGTCAAACTTGTCATAGTGAGAAAGAAACCAACGACAGAAAAGCAGTGCGAGCTGTTTTGTAAGGCTTCACATTTTGTTCCATTTCAATTTTCTTTTCTCTTTGATTTTATTTTAAAAACAAATGAAGATCCCTGCACTGACTGCACCTCTGCTGATCTCTGATTACTTGGTGTTTGGGACCTTCAGCTGGTGCTTCATTGTTACTTATAGACACATCTCAGCATTTGCTGCGAGGAAGTTCTGTGAAACAGATGTTCTGTGCTGAAAAGTCAGCAGCATATCAAAGAGTCGGTCTCCAGAGTTCATGTTATGTATTTCAAATTCTTAAATACTGGAAAAGGCTTTTGTTTACCTGAATGAAAACTGAGCTTTATTTGAAACAGGCTTATATTTAGAGTTACACTGTGCAGGATTTCTGTCAAAAAAAAGAATGTAACTGTTATTTTTCAATAGACATTCAAAAACAATCCCTTTCAGTCATCACTTATGACTCTCTAGATGTGTTTGGTGTTGTATGTTTCTGCCTGTATTTTCCTACTATTTTGCTGTGTACAGGATGTTTCTGGGTGTCAACTGCTGTGCAGTGTTGTGTTGTGCCCAGCCAATAACATCGTGTGGGGTGTGAGGTTGGGACTAACGGTAAGGAGCAGGACACATCTGTGTCCCCGTCTCTCGATTTTTGCTTTCTGTGTCATGAATGAATGAGGAACTGCAGGTGTGTTTGTCTGTTGGACCGAAGGCAGAGCTGAGCTATGCACACACACACACACACACACACACACACACACACACACATGCAGAGCAGAGAGGCGACAGCCAACAGTGTGAAGCGATTGCTTAAAAAGATCCAGCATTACGGCACCTTCCTGCATCGCTGTATTGCAGCATTGCCTCCCCTGCTTCACTGACTTTAGAGGAGAAGTGACATTAAAGCTGGTGTCCGAGGCACCAGGGTGGCTCAGTTGGTCAAGTGGGTGCCCCATGTACAGAGGCTGTGTCCTCACTGCTGTTGCCTTACGGTCGATTCCACCCTGTGGACCTTTGTTGCATGTCATTCCCTCTCTCTCTCTCTCTCTCCTTCATGTCTTGTCCAATCCTTCAGCTGTCCTATCAGTAAAGGCAAACAGCCCCAAAAAAAGTTTGGATTCTGCTGGGGTCTGCAATGACCAAAAACATTTGGAAATCAAGCTAGCTGTAGCATGAGACTCCTAAGGAAGCAACTCTGCTGCCCCATCCCCTCCCTTGTCCGGTTGTCCGCCGTTGTATCACAGCTTTCACTAGCTGAGGGGATGTGAAGGTAAATCTACCTTTGTCGAGCAGCCAATAAAAGCACACACTCTGAAATTATCGTGATTGGACGAAAAGTACTTGTCACAGTGTGAATACAGCGCCAAAATGAGGTGGAGAAGTCTGGTGCTCTTTCAGACCACCTGAATTACAATATGCTGAAAGGTTATAATGAAATTTTTGCCAGTGAATTTACATTCACAGGTATATTTCATCATTTCAAGCCTCACTGTGTAAAAATAGCAGAAGGCAGACTGGAGAGAAAGGTGTATTATGCTGAATTTGTTACAATACAGGACCAGCCTTTTATGTTGTTGCCTGAACAGTATTTAACACTTACTTTCACTGCCAGCATCGCAGTCTTTTATTTCCCTTATCAGGTGGTCATCCTGAAAATCCAAGCCAACCAAGACTTAAGATGAAAATCAGCTGACTGTGTCTCCTCTGTGATGTTTCTGTCTCTTCAGGCCTGATGGGATGGGGACAGTGACGGAGGAGGAGAAAGAGCAGTTTGAGGCCATCAGGAGTCGCCTCATGGCGCTGCTGGAGAACCAGATCACACATTTCAGGTATGAACATCTTCATCACTAAACAAGAAAAAAAAGACTTCTAAAAGTTCACACACAGCTCCATGTGTTTGTCTATCAGTGCAGATGCATTTGGTTTCATTTGTCCAGGTTCTTAAGACATCTTCCTCCACCTGAATATAACAGGATGAATGGAATCTAGTTTGAGCTGCACAGAACATTGAAAAAGTACATTTAAACAAACAGCAACATCTCTGTCTCTTCTATCAGAGAAAGGTGAGAAAAGTTGAGGGTGAGAAAATATGTTGTGCTGTTTTCTTCTGTTTGTTTGTTTTTTGATAATTGGATTAAGTGTACCTTTAAATGCAAATTGATTTGATGAGTCTTGAGTGCTTCACCTCATGAAGATAGACAAATATTAGTGCATACTGTAGTGGATTGCACAACTTAATGAAGCTGTGAGTCTGCTGATAGATATTTAAATTAAATTAAACAGCAGTTAATGTCTATATGGAACTGTTGGAAAAATTAATCTTAAAACTCAGCAGCTTGTTTTGCTATGTGAAGTAATTTGAAGGAAATAATGCAGATAACATGTAAATCCAGCGGTATGCTCCTTTAACTCCATCATAATAAACCCAGGCAGTCTGGGTATTTTTTAGCCCCATCTGCAGCACACAACAGGTGCAGGACACGCAGTGGCGGCTGATGAGACCTCCCTGCATCTGCGTGCTGCTATTCAGTGCCGCCGCCGCCGTGTGAACGCATTGTGAGTGCGGTGTGAAAGCGACAGCCCTGAGACCTTGAGCAGCACTTGTCTGAAAGGACCTGTGCCATTAACTGTCCCAAAGCACGGCTCTTTAAACCCTTCACGCCTGAGAGGGGCCCTCCATCTGGTCCCACAGAGGAGGGGGGGGTCGATCAGCGGGAGTCATTACGAACTCACCTCAACAAGAGGCTAATGCTGGTAAACAATGGCCGGGACAATGCCGGGATTATGCTAATGTCCCCCATACAAGAGCGGGATTTCCACAGTTTAGTTTAGATTAAAGCTGAGCTCAGCCACTAAAGATTCATTTAAGGTTATAAAATTTAACCGCTGCTGCTCTTCTTTGCCGCCTTTAGTGATTGTTATTCTTTCTTAAACAGTGAGCAGATTATCTAAAGATTATCTAATCCCTGTTCAGATTTGCCAGTAATTATTTAACTTTGCATTCACCCACCAACAGTCAAGTCGCGTAATGCTTAAACAGAAATGTAGGTGGCATTTGTTTGTTTATTTTGGTGTCATGAACCCACCCATAGACACCACATAAGCACCACATGCCCTTAAGCATGAAAAAACCTGAACAGTGCTGCCTTAATTCTGATTCTAAAACCAGGAGCAAAAATGTGCTGCAGTTTCCCGGTTTCAGCCTTTGCTGCAGATGTTAAACCTGATGCAGGGAGCATGAGACGTCCAGCACAGTTGTTTGCTGATCAGGTCTGACTCATAGCTGACTTTTCCAATTTGTGTTGGATTGGCATGACATCACGGCTTTGTGCCGGCCAGTCAGGTTCAATCAACAACAAACCGGGAAAACCATTTCTATATGATTCAATGTTATCATGTTTAAACCAGTGACATAAAGTTTGACAGCATGACTGCTCCTCCAAAGTGAAGCCCAAACTCCTCAGTGTCTGGCTGCTATAGGTTGTAAGCCCCGCCCCTTCTGTGTTTGTGAATAGAGTGATGAAGAGCTGACATATTTTTGTAGCTATCCTGGCAGTTAGCACCACACTGGTTCCCGCATCAGAAGACTCATGGGACTTTGAATTGGATTCTGAATTTTCGCTAAAAATCAGTTCTGTTTCAAGTTTAGTTCAAGTTTAAGATACTTACATGTTTTGTTTTGCATGATGATCTTCACAGATGAACACCACATTTGTGTTTTCTGAATCACAAATGAAATCGCCAGAAGCAAATAAAAACATTGTTAGGCCTAAACAAACCACATCATGGTCACATGAATTATACATCGCCATCCCGAAGCGTTCAACTTCTGAACTGAATTAGCATGCGTACTTTCCTACGAAACTCTCTCCTCTAAGCGTGATCTGATCTAGCCGGTGATCATGGCTATGACCGTCACTGGTCTCACATCCTTATTCAAAGATATTATGTATTTTATTCCTTTTTCACATGAAGACGTCTAACTCCCCCGACAAAACCGTAGTTTCATAAAGCCACTTGTTTTCTACCACCTTTTAAAAGACCCGCAAAACCTTACAAGTTCAAAAACTAGGTTTATATTGGCATGTTTTCTGTCGCAGAAGAAAATTTTTGAATATCTTTGGCCAGTGTTTACCCCAGATTTTATTTCAGGCATTAAACAAAAAAACATTCAAAAAAACACAGACTGAGACGAGGGAATCAAAAGTGCAAAAAACTCACTTCCGGGTTTTGGGACTCATTACTTTACCACTCTATGGGACATAAAAATGTAGACATAACAAAATAATACATAAAATAAAAGCACACCAAAAAAAGTTGGGGTTTTTTTTTGGTCATCCGAGGTAGTTCTTAGAACGCTGATGTATGTTGAAGTGTTAATTTTTCTAGTTTTTTATTTGGTGAGAAGGGCTGTAACATCATGATTGACAGCTCAAACTAACTGTGACTGAGTGTGTGGGCAGAACCTCAAGCCATCCGACAATCACTACTGCGCTGACGTGGCTCCAAACGATGTCTCCAGTTTAAGATGGCAGTGCCTGCATCAGAGATCTTTTAGCTTCATTTGTGTTTAGTAGTGAAGACGCATCGTTCATTCATTTTTTAACAGTCACTGGTTAAACCGGAAAAAGTAAACACGAACTGTTACCTCTCAGTTTAGTAGCAAGTCATCATGTTCATGTGAACTTCATGCTGTAAAACCTTTTCAAGGGGAAGTCAGGCTGATTGATGGTTAAAAGAAGCGTCTGACCGGTACACAGATCGGAAAATTAAACTTGAAACCTCCTGACCGTTAAAATTCGGGTTCACTTTTCTTCTTCTGTCATTCACTCAAATAAACTTCAAGCTCTTCTGTCATGAGTGGTGATGATGCATTACTGACAAATCAGATTTATGTGTTTTTCTCTCTTTTGGGGAGTCTGTTTTAGTCAGACATCTATTTTTATTCCATTTCCATCACTGACGACAGCAGCGTCCAGCGCTAGTAGGGAGGTCGACTGACTGAAAAATTTCCTTTTTGCAATCTTCAACAGCTAACATACTTTGACTGAAACATAAAGCTGTCTAAATTATATTTCTGTCAATAAGATAAGCATATCTGCTAAAATTTTACTGAAAAGCACTTTTTTCCCACTTTTTATCCACTCATAGCAACTAAATCCTGGTCACAGCACTTCAGGAAAGGTTGTGGTTTTAGTTCAGTGTAAAAAAGGTTGATACTGACTTAATGGAACGCAGTCATTAACTGCTCAGCCTCATGCTGATGGAAGGTCGGGTGAAGATTAGAAGTACACAAATTCTGCTGGAGTGTTCCAGGAATAAAGGCGTTGCTGTGATCTAGCAAACAATTGTAGAGAATAATGACTAGGACTCAAACAAAAAATAAATAAATAAGTAAAATTATAAGATGTCTCCATATGGCTCGTCTGAAGTAATCTAAGTGTCCTGAAGCCTCGAAATGCCAAGTTGTTTTGAAAAACGTCACTAAATTACTTTGAAAAGTATGGAGGCATTTCATGGTTTTATTATGAATTTTCTGAACGTTCAAATTTTAGTCTCTATTCTCTGCAGTTTTTTTGGAGATTACCGCCGTGCCCTTCTTCTGTGAAACATAAACTGAAACCACAATCTTTCTCAAAGCAACTTGTTTTTGCTGCCTAAACTTCACCACATACAGGACTCACATAAGCATTTTAAAAAACACTGGTGTATGTGGAGTTTGCATGTTCTCCACGTGTTTACGTGGGTTTCCTCCAGGTACTCCGGTTCCCTCCCACCATCAAAAACATGCATTAGGTGAGGCTGGCCTGATGTAGCGGCACACTCAGTTGCAGCGGCTCAGGACTAGCCCTCCACTCTAACCTTTAAATTTCATTGTGCAGTTAATTGTATGACAACGAGGCTGCTTTACCGTTACCTTTACCTTTACCTTATAAAGAATTTTGTCCCCACCAAAAATCCGAAACATTCCTACTCAACATATTGGGAGAGCAAATATAGTTTTATCCAAATGTATTTAGATGAGAAAGAGCAGAATCTTAAATGCATTTCTCAAACAGGAGTCACACCCATTCAGAAAGAGTCTGACTCAGGTGTGACCACGTCTCTGTGTGTCAGTCTGAAAGAAATCTTACTGATTTCAGGTCTGAAAAGAGCTGCAGTCAGATATGAAGCTGAATAAAGCCTCACTCACTTAAATTAATCCAACAAATAAAACTAAATTATTCTAACTGTATGAACCAGCAAAACAAACATTATTAGTATTTTTACTTAATAGCATTTTTCTCATTTTAATTGGCGATCAGGATCTGCTGATTTTCAGTTTTTTTCATCAAAAATAGCATTTGCTGCAGGAATTTCGTCGTTTTTCATTTAAGTGAACATCATGAACTTGTGACTTAACTCCAAATATGAACTGAATCGTCAAAGATGATGATGATATTTTTCTAAACCCACTTTTTCAGTCCTATTAGTGGGAAGGAACAGGACATCTGCCTGTAAGTTTTTGTCCAATAAACGGCTGACCTGTGTGGCCGCGTGCCTTTGTTTATTTAGTTCTCTTCACTTGTCAATTAGCAACACGAAACCTCCGTGAACCTCCTCGTCTGCGCTCAGACGGCGCTGGAGGTGAGAAAAGCTTCCTTCATCAGTGTAATTAGATGAAAGGAGGCAGCCATCTGTTGACGCTGACTGACGTCTTTCTGCCGCTTCCATCTTCCCATTCTTCTTCGTCTTTTGTTTTTCACGCAGTTGTCCTTGAGATTGTTTCTAAATGTGATGACCGCCCACGTTTTGCATCTGCAGGTACTGCTTTCCCTTTGGACGACCAGATGGGGCCCTGAAGGCGACGCTCTCACTGCAAGAACGGGTACAAAAAAACATTTAAGTTCTGCTGTGTTTCGGATGTGTTTGTACAAACTTCCTGTCAGGTTGTCACATTGCTGGTAAAAAAAATTTATGAAAAGCAGAAGAGTTTTGGCTCATAATTATCAAATGTCTCAGAAATCTAAACCGAGTTCTGAAAAAAAAATCTCATCTACATCAGACTAAAGTAA
>JAQFJA010000023.1:29163477-29176546 GCA_029874485.1 Naso brachycentron
GGACTATTGTATGTGTGTGTGTGTGTGTGTGTGTGTGTGTGTGTGTCTTGCTGTAAAAGTGACAATATATTTTGCAGAGGTATGAATATTTTATGGAGTGAACTCATTAGACGCTCGGTCTCTTGGGAGCATGGAGCAGAGTTTGTTTTGTTCCAGATTATTTGCATGATGAATTATACATCTCAGGGATTCAACAATATGAAAACAACACAGCTACAATCAGATGGAGGCTATATTTACCCTCCACACATCAAAAAGGTGCCTGGCCCACTTTATTGTCCAGCATGCACGCCTTACTTCCTGTCTGTGAAGGACACTTTAAATATGCTTTTAAATGTTAAGAATCATTGTAGTAAAAAAATAATTGGAGTACTCTTGTAAGAACTGTCTTTTCAAAGTGCATCATATTTATTTGACAAGGAAAATCTTCTTTTTTAATACTAGTGCAGTGTTCATTCAGTACATGTACCTGTTGGAAAAGGACTGATTGAAGCCCTTTGTCTCATTTACCCACTGCCCGTTTTGAGGAAACATTTGTCCACTGCAGCAAAATGATGCACACCGTTTTCAGATTGAACATGCAAAATAAATTCACCTCTGCGCGACTGTTGCGGCTATCGATGAAGCTGCAGAAGAGTCTACTGTAACGTTACAGTGCCCGTTCAAAACAATCCTATTCGGAACGGGTTGACTGTTTGACCCAAGACTTTATCTTTGTAGTCCCAGTGTGTTTGCTACCCTGTAATGTCACTGATGATGTTGTATTTAAAGAGTAACTGAACCCCTTAAACCACTTTTTTCAGCTTAAAACCGAGGCTAAAAAGTACTTAGTAGTGTTTTTGATTGATTTAGGTCTAAATCTTGACATTTTAGAGCAAATTACCTAACTTTTCCATACTCCATTATGAATGTGTGTGACTGCCATCTAGTGGCTCAAAGTGGTTACTGCAATGCATTTTTTTGATGCATTTTAATTGGTTGAGCAGGTGAAACGTGACGTGTCCAGTGCTCTCTTTCCTCACCAAGCACCATGCATTTTTTGAATTTCAGAAAGGCTTCATGTCAGCTAAAACTCCAGGCATTTAGTTACACTTTAAGGTTAGGATTGGGCTACCTAGCCCTCATCCTACTGCACCAAAGATTGACAGTACACATCCTCCAGTCATCAGCAACACACCTGCCAAGTTTAATATAAATATAAGCCGTTATTGCGCTATGCAAGGGACATACAGAGATTTTTTTTGTGTAGAATGACTTTCAGATGCAATCTTCTGCAAAACATCCAACCTGTCTAATCAATTTCTTTCAAGGGAAAGATTTTAGATTTTTTTCTGTCAGAGAGTGAGAAAGAAGATGAAATAAAATCGTTTTTTGTCAGCTACAGCAAAGTCTGACTCCGAATGTTGACGCTGTGTAGAAGCCTGACATTGGATAATTGTGCCTTTCAGCAGTCTCCTCCTCTTCCACCGTCCGTGTGCAACTAATAAGAGGTCAGCCTGTTTCCATTCCCAAGTCATTAAATCCTGATGTTTTTGTCTTGCCCTTCAGCATCTCATACAGATGCATATGTTAGCTTTCAGAATCTGTATGAGGCGTTCAAAGCCTTGATGCTGGAAGGTCTTTCACGTGGTTGACGTTGTGAAACAGTTGGGTTTTTTAGGGTGCACTCACTTGGCTCAGTTGCCTCGTACCATGCTGAAGCACGTTTGTCCCCCCTCCCCTCTTCCCTGCTGGCCTGCACTCACAGTGCTCCAGTCTGATCCGCCTGTGCACACTAACGTCTTCACTGAGATGCCTGATTAATGGAGTGCACCCAATACTTTTAAATATTAAACCCTCACTTTTTTCATCTTGTCCGGACATTGTTCCGTTGTCCTCTGGTATCTACGTTGAAGAAGATGGTCACAGATTTTTCCAAAGATCTTTATCCAGTTGAGTTTGGCCCAAATTCCAAGCAAACAACAGTCCACTAACAGTCCCATCGATGCAACATGTGCAGTTGTACCGTGCTGATCCATTAAGTAGTGTAAGTGATTGCACTAGTGAAACAAACTTTGGGGTCAAACATGCTTGGGCATG
The DNA here is from genome assembly GCA_029874485.1 of Naso brachycentron. Classification (NCBI taxonomy): domain Eukaryota; kingdom Metazoa; phylum Chordata; class Actinopteri; order Acanthuriformes; family Acanthuridae; genus Naso; species Naso brachycentron. The sequence continues at coordinate 29,165,557 of JAQFJA010000023.1, forward strand.
GTACGGAATGCCCAGTGTACATGTGCCCTAAATCCATAGTGTCTTGGCCAAAAAGTCTAATCTACCTCCTCCACCTGTTACGCCTCATAACACAAAACTAAACTGAGGTCGCTGTTCGGGGAAACTAACAAAAATCACCACACTTAACACAAAAAGGTCCCTTGGGGTCTAAAAGGAGATTGGGGGAATTGCAGCTCCCTACAATCACCCACTAAATCTATCAAAAGGATGGACAAATGAAAGAATGGACCTGAAAACCAAAAGAGTTGGGAATCACTAAATGAAGGGGTCGGAGTTTGATTGAGAAAGGGAAACTTCACAGTTTAAACACAGTTTAAAGACAGAAACACTACTGCCACACACACTCCACTCAATAAAACACAACCAACATAAAAACCAGGAGAGCCAGCTGATGGTGTTAACTCTCTGGTGTCACACACGCAAATGAACAGGAGGCATCAGCCTCCCTTTATAGACTAGCCAGGCGTACTCCACCTGGGTGAGACAAGCACAGGTGCCCTTAATAGCTCCTAATCAGGAGTGTGTGGAGCTTACACTCTACCTTGCCTCTGACCATAACACACTCCTCTGTGGGTCTTGTTGTTCTTTTTACAGCATTTGCCATTAGTTTCTATTCACATTAGAATTTGTTGAAATAAAGGTGTGTATCATGGAAACACTGAAGCGTACCTTGTGCATCTGTATGAGACACAGAGGGACGTGACGTGCTGGTATTTGAAGACCTGGGACTGAGACTGAGTGCTGCCTCACTGCACTTTTCACTAGTTTTTCTGCCTTTATGGTTGACTGTGTTTTTAACAGTGTGATGGGTGGGTGGGGGGGGTTCGGTAACTGTGGGTTTGTCTCCAATCTCCACCAGCTCTATTAGGGAGCTGACAGGGCTGTGAATGGGCTGGAGGCCCTGTGGCCTCGGAGCAATCACCACGGCATTTCACACCCTGCTGATCCCCTCATCTGCTGCAGAAACGAGTGAGGGGCTCCGAGGGCCCCGGAGGCCCCTGATGAAGTCCTGACCTCACTCTTCAGAACCCACAGGATTAAAAAATTACTCCTCCCTCTCAAAGTGAAGACGGCCACTCAAACAGCCGATGCACAAATTGGAAAGTTTTATTGCAAGATGAGAAATGTGATTGAAGTTGGGAACTTCACAGACGGAGAAGAAACTTACAATGGTGACACTTTTATATGACGTGTTTTCGATCAGAAACACAGCAACACTAGAAGACAAAATGTATTTGGAACATTTTCCGTTAAATTCTTCTGTCAAATAAGTTTTTGGATTTTTCTTTTAAATCCTATAAATTGACTGTCAAGTTCCTCAATTTAATTCTTAAAATTAAAAACAAATTCATAACGTTGTTTGTAATCTGTCTTTCACTGTCTGCTGGAAGCTTTTAAAGTTTAAACATTTACATTTACACATTTAAAGGTGCTATATGTAACATTTGTTGCACAAATTACAATACAGTTCATGGAGGTCAAATCATTTCTGTGCTCTATATTTTCAGGTTTTATGTCAAGTTGAAATCTTACTAAAAGAGACACAAGAGTGTATAACAGCGCTATAAATACTGACTGAAAGACATGAAACTGTTTCCATATGGGGAGCCGTCTGTGTGAAAACCAGAAATCAGCTCAACTGTATTGGACTTATACATTTTAAACACTGTTCTTTATATTGTGAATCATTAATTAAGATGCAGCCAAATGATTTGAATCAGATCTGACCTAATTTTTGTAACAGTTTAACCAAAACTGTTGAGTTTTTAGGAATTTACTACATTGGTGTTATGTGTTTGATAAAGCAGAAGCTGAGGGTCTTCTCTTCTTTTTCGATTTTCCCAACATGAATACAGCAGAACATTAAACAGATGGTTTAAATCAGTATTTGAATATATTATACATATATATTTTAGTTACTTTAAACCTTCTAGTTACATGTAGCTGACATAACAGCTGTCAACATTGTGTATTTTTGTTTACTTTGTCTGACACAGTGGTGATCATCACAAAATCATTTTAACCCGAACCTCACAGTTTATTTTATCTGCTGGCAGAAACAGTAAATGTAAATGAGAGCAACTATACTGTGAATTTACACACAATAAAACTAAGTATTTTTGATAAGGGCACTGAACAGAGGTTTGACAGCTGCTGGCTCATTTCTGTTGATATTTCACTGTGACTACGAACAGAAAATAGTTTCACTGTGACAGAAACAAATGAAAAGAATCATTTAAAATGTATTTGAAGAGAGTTAATACAGGCATAAATACACACAAATGGAGTAATTTTGCATTAAAATACAGCATTCTTTTTGCTATTTGTGTCATTTTAGCTGCAGACTGTTTTGGGAGGAAGACTTTTTGGTCGGATGAGTCAAACAAACTGTGTGTGCATGACATAGTGCTGTGGAGAAACTGTGTTCATGACAACCAGCTTGCTGCGTGGAAAAACAGAGAAGAGAGAAAACACACAATTACAGCTGTAAATGACAATCTGCTGCCTGCCAAACCAGAAATGAGCTGGCAGGAGAAAAAAGGCAGAAGTGCCACATTCAGGGGCCGAGGCGGTCCCACTCATGTAATGATCTCGAATCAGAAGGCCACTAAAAGGACAATTTTCCTCCCCAGACTTTAAAGTGTGATGCTCATCAGCCTCTCTGCCTCAAATAGAAACCGAATGCGCCCGGTCTCTGCCTCTTTCTGGGGAATGTTAGAATTTCAATTACCTTGCCGTAGCAGCGGCCAATCTTAATAACTTCTCTCTTAATTCGTGTTCACAGCGCCGTCCAGGCGTTGCATCCAGGCGTTTCCCCTCACAACAGGCTGGCGAATATGAGACTGGCACCAGTTAGCTCCATCAGGACCCCCCACCCCTCCCCACTAACCGCCCAGCTCCTGTGGAATAAAGGTCAAGTAATCAGGCATCTGGAAGGACAGCTCATTTGTCATCCCTTGATAAATGCGTCAGCGGCTAATCTGCGGAGCAGGACCTCGCCACTCCGCCCTGAACAGAAAGGTTAACCGATTCAAAACAAGACCGGATGGAGGACAATGGCAGAAAGAACAGCAGCTGTGGGGAAAAAAAGAATAAAACTTCATTTTGATTCAATTGTTTGGTGGCTATTTCTGGACCAGTGGATTGTGGGAAAGCTCCGACAATAACCTCCACCCTGCCGCTAAATGACAGCAGACTGCAGCGAGCATTAACAGTGACAAGACATTAGCAGCGATGAGGCGATACGTTTCACTGCGGGAAATAAATCTGCTCCCTCCATCACCAACCCCCCTACTCATTCACATCTTCTCTCCCTCCCAACAGGTTCTCTTTCCATCTGCTGAAAGTCAACTCAACAACACTGAAAAGAGTGGTTTTATTTTTATGCTGACAGATATTGAGCACTTACCCACAGGAACAAGGCGCGATCAAGAAAGTTCAGACTGGTCCTGTTGCGCACAAACCGACAGCTGCACAGTAATGCACATGTAGCAGGTGCAAGCTGTAACTTTCATCACTTGATCATCCTGAGTTGCACATGTTTTCTGTGATCTCTGGTTCGTGCACATTTCTGAGTTCCTGAGCAGAGGCAGCACTGTGTCAGAGTCTGCGAGGATCTACAGGCATGGGATGACCTAAACTTTATGTCAGGGATCATCACTGGTGAGGAGAGTTGTGTCAGCAGCTACGACTCAGAGACCAAACAGCAGCCTTCACTGTGAAAGAGCCGCAATCTCCAAGACCGAAAAAATCTCCCTCATCAGGTTAGGAGTGCAACCAAGAGCATGCTAGGGGTTTCCTTGACATTTGCAAGGTCGTGCACCATGAAATCTTCCCTCAGGGTCGGACTGCAGCACCGAGTACTACTGTGATATTCTGGTGTGCCTGATGGAGAGCATTCGGTGCAAACGGCCTGAACTGTGGCGCTATGGCGACATAACAACATGTCCACTCAGAGCGAGTTTGGAACACCCAAGTTTCCCACCCATAACAACTAAAGTCTGATTTATGCTCTTGTGTTGAACCGACAAACCTACGGGGCACTTATGACATAGCATGATGCACACTTCTGCAGAAATACACATTGTAGCGACACACACCACAAGAGCTGTGATTGGTCTTCTTGGTCCACATTCACCAAAAATCTGCTCACTCTGGTTGCAGTACTTTCCATAAAGCTTTACAGACCGTGGAGTTATGGAGGACACTGTGATTGAGCTTGCTCGTAGCTATAGCTGCTACAGCCTCTTGGCCTCCACCTGAAGCTAAAACTCTGAGGGCGATTGCCAGTCTCTATTTAATGTCTATAGACACTGACACACCAGCGCGTGAGTGTAAATGTTCTCAATGGCGTAGGCTCCTTGTGCAGCCAACACAGAGTCATAAATCAGGCATCAAGTCATCGCTTCACAACCCCTCCACTTGCCTGATTTGGTTCCATGCAACTTCTTCCTGTTCACCAAATGAAGTCGAAGTTGAAGAGTTTTTTTAAACACTGCAGAGGAAATACAGTACACATTTCAGATGGTTACGAACTAGGAATCTTTGTCAAACTAAGCAATTTAAATCAGCAAAGGGATTCTTGGCAAAGCTCAGCTGCAGTATTGAGACAAACATCATGAACGTCAGTGAGTTGCTGATTTCATCTCATGACGTCACGTCTGAACAGATCACACTCTAAACCTCAAGCTGCTGGTTGTCAGGCTTCCAAACTTTCTAAAGTGTTTCCAGGGAAACGAGGCACCAACGTGCGTGTTTCTCTAAACTGAATTACTTCGAAGCCCCTCACGTCGATGATTTATGAGATGAGATTTGTGTCATCAGTGGGCACACAGGGACCTATTTCCCAGAGAAACAGCAGCTGTATTATCCCCAATAACAATCATCCCTTGGCTTATTTGTGATTAAAAAACACAGCGAAATAATTGAATTAGTCTTTATTGAATTTTGAGTGGATGGAATTGTTTTCTCCTGTCAGTGAAGCTCTGAATTGCCTGGAACGTTTTTCTCACAGATTCCCAACAGAAGAACGACTCCATTACACTTTATAAAATACACACATTTAAAAAGTTAATCAGGCCTGTTGCACACTGGAGGATTTTTCAAATCTGAAGTAATTTTAAAAATGTAAAGCAGTACGTCTTTTGCACAATTGCAACGACTCAAACAAACTTGTCTTTAGCCGACACTAAGAACTAGCAATTATCATGTTCCCAGAGGACAATAACATTGATGAACACAGTGAAAGGATGCTTGAGGATTTTATTTGACAGAAACTGTCTATATCAAGGTTCAAGGTCCGACTGATAGGGATATTCTGGGGCTGATGCCAATACAGATGTTAGAGATTCAAGAAAATTCCAATATCCAATATATCCACTGATATTATTTATATATAATATCAGCTGAATGTGGTTATCAGATATTTGTAACAAAGGTATGTAATGGAGGCAAGATATCCTATATTTTAACAAACTTTATTCCAAACATCAATGCACTGAACAGTAAACACTTGCTAAATAACAGCCTGCCCTCTGCTCTACAAAGTACATAATTACATCATTTTAAATCACTAGTCCAAGCATTTTTTTCTGGCCTTAAAAACAGTTTTGATATCGGCACATACTGAAGAACATACATGCTAATAGCGATATATCTGCGTTGGGCTAAAATGGGCCAATAATATCAGCAAAATGATAAATTGGTGGGGACCTGGTTTAGATGACAGCCCAACCATGATATCAGCATCTCCTTCGCAGAGTTGAAACCTTTTACCACAAATGCTTATTTGTAAAATATAAGACAAAGTTGCTTGTACAACAATGTACTGTAGGAAGTTCACTGCACAGACAATTCCTGATCATTTCAACAGTTTTAGACTCAGAAAGTGTTAAAAACCTGTCAATCGATATGTCAAAACAACAGGATCCAATCAGGAATTTCTTGAATATTAAATAGTGGGCGGGGCTACCCTCCACCTGCACTATAGGTAGGTGAGTTTGTGTTTGGTAGGTCAGTTTGTGTTTAAAGCTAAAGTCACCTTTTAAATGAGCTGTCAATCACACAACAGCACACACAGCATCAAGTCAAATGACTTATTGATCCACTGATTCATAAACAAAGCAGGAAAATATTTAGCTGCACATCTACATGATGAACATCGAATATCTGTCAGACGCCACACACACTCATTAGCATATTTCACACCCTCAATTAGCTTTGACACATTGAAGCACTGAGGCTGCAGAAAGTAAATCTTTGGACAAGGTTACTGAATGTGTGTGTGTGTGTGCGCACGCAAACCTCAGGCTAACATCTACCTCAGGTAACACGTGAAGCAGCTGATTCAATGAGAAAATGTTTTGTGACAACAAGAAAATGATGGTGTCTAAACTTTCATCCCAAACTTTTAAAAGAGCTTGCAATGATGTCATGAAAGTTAGGAAATTGAAAAATACACACAGTATGAGTCTCAGAACTTATTGATCACACCTTGTAAAAACGTAAACTTTCCTTAAAACATCAGCCATCAGATCCTTTTCCCCTCTTAAGAGTTTGTCATCATTAAAATAACTTCTTGTAATAAAAAATAGGGCCTGACCGATCAGTTTGCTGATATTATTGGTTGATATCAACCTATTGCAGGTGTAATGGTCAACATATATTTTCATTGATATGTGGCAATATTTAAACAGGTTTTTAAGGTTTGAAAAAGTGCTTGGACTAGTGATTTAAAATGGTGTAACTACGTAGTTTGTCCAGCAGAGGGCAGTCCGTTATTTAATAACTAAAGTGTTTACCATCAGTGCCCTTAGGTTTGGAATATTGTTTGTTAAAATGTAAGATATTCTAACTCCATTACATGTCTTTGTCGAAAATATTTGATAATTACATTCAGATGATATGTCATATATCATCCAATATATTGGATATCAGGATTTTCTTGCTCGCTAATATCGGTATCAGAATCAAAAATCCCTCATCAGTCTGGCAAAGTGTTTCTTCCCTCAGGAGCCGGCATTTCAAGCACCAGGAATTCTTTCCAAAACAGACTGTGTTACTCAAACAAACCCGAGTGTTTACCACTGTACAAACAAGAACAACAACAACCAGTTGCTTCCTTGTGTGTCAGACGGCGGAGTTGTGATTTAACAACCAGAGCAGAGAAATCCATCTCAGCAGCCATTAATGTAGCTGTCGACAGAGCTGAGACAGCCAGATAACCCCCCACCCCCCCCACCCCTACCCCCTGCTTCACAGTCTGATAATATGACATGACACCTATGGGTGACATATGACTGCAAGGCAGACTGCTGAAAGTGTGATAGCATCTCCAACGCCAACACTTCAGAGCTCTCAGGTGAGGGAGGTGTTAGGACTGAGCTGAGGAGCAGCAAGGCTGTTTACTGTTGGCAGATCACATAATTAGAGTGAGGAGGAGGTGAAAGGAGGAAGGGTCGTGTCAATGAAAGCACCGGTGAGGAGATTTAGATTTAGATTGATTCAGTGTCCAGGTCACAGCATGAACTCCCAGAAATCCCAGATATTCACGTTATCTGCATAAAGTGCCCTGTCAACTGCACTGAACGATCTTAGTGTGTGTGTGTGTGTGTGTGTGTGTGTGTACTACAGGAAAACAAAGGATTTTCTATACTACAGTGAACATATTTGGCTAATTAAAAAAAGATGAACTAGCAGTAAATAAAGTCTACAGTATGTAAGAAGTGCTGCTGTTGTGTTTAATTGCTAGCAGGCTGTAGAACAAGAGGCAAAATATGTTTGTTGAATATTTGTTTGTCGCCGATTCAACAAGCTAAGCAAAAAAAACAACCCGTGGTCATGCTTGTACATTAGATGAAAAGGAGACTGTAGGAGGAAAGCTGATGTCTGTTGTTGTTTAAAGTCTGTGCAAATAAGTTTAAAACAAGCTCTTTATTTTCCTAAACTCCCCACTCACAGATGGAGAGCTAACGGCACCCTCACTGGTTTACAAACAGATAGGGGGCACTCTCAAGAAATTAAAAAAATATATATATTTTTCCCCCTCCTTAGCTCTCTTTTTGGAGCCCATAAAGGCAAAAGAGAAAATTTTCCAATAGGTATTTTTAAGTGCCAGTACTTTTTAAAAATTTGTTTATTTATCTTTTAAATAATCTTCATGTCAGAACCATTTTTGTTCTGCAATTGTTTTTATTTAGGCCACAAGAGGGCGAAGATCACCTGTTTTTACCTTTTCAAAAGTACCTTAGAAGCTCATTTGTGCTGCTACACAGTACAGACATGTTGCTGCTGATAACAGCCCTAATATTCACAGGAGTTTAATACAGTGGTTTGTAACATACTAACAAAAACATTGTAAAAAAACAAAAACAAAAAACCCCCCAACAACAAAAAACATTTCTAGCCAGCCTACTGCTGCTTTTAAAAGCAAATGCTATTTCTACTTTAATGGAATTAATCCTGTAAAAATATGAACTATCATAAATAAAACTGATTTACATGCCAGTAAACAAGTAACCTTGGAAACTTCACAAACAAATCAGCACTTACTGATCAGGCACAAACATCTGTTTGCTGGAGCTTGATGAGGTGCAGCAGCCTTCAGTCAAACTAAAGCAGAATAAAGGAACAAAGCTGAACCAGGCTACAGTCACTGTACACTGATTCCAGCAGTTGGCAGCATCGGCTTTTACTCTGCCGATTTTCTGTCTGCAAACACATTAAACGCTCTTTTAATGCTTTTTTCAAATTTCAGCTTGTCCCACTGTTTGCACCTTAATCAAAATGTCTCATTTAACTTTTTATCTGCTCTCTGAGATGTTTGAGAATTAAAAAGAACTTTCCTGTAACCTCGAGGTCAGACCTCAATCTTCCAGAGAGGACGCAGCTCGTCACCGAGTTGAGCTGCGACTGCTGTCATCTTTTCGATATTCAATTGCTGACCCGCTCACTTTATCTGCTTTCATTTTTTTCCCCTTCTGTAATGAAATGAAGTGCAAACAGGCCGGCCGTCCTCCATGCATCACTGAGGCCACTGACGAGAGGATAATCAAATTGCTCATTTTCAATTTTTCATTTCTTTCATTATTTAAAAGGGCGCTGTCAGCGGCGCGGCCTCACACTGACCTTCACTGATTATTATTTGTGCAACACTTTCTCTGTCAATTCTCCATCTCTCACCTCCTCCAACCCTCCGTTCATCACCTCCTTTCAGCCGCCTGTCAAACCTTCGAAACTGAAGAGTAAATAACCACCAGCCCATAAATTTGTTCATTACTTTAGATATCATATTGTAATGTAGGTTGGCATTGTCAGGTCTCAGTTTGACACATTATTGTCATTTTTTTATTCAGCTTCAAAGTCTGAAATCAACGATTCATGAACTTTGATTAAAAGTTTATTTACTTTCTTTACTGACTAAAAGTTTCTGTCAAAGTTTGATTAAACGACAAAAAAAGTCAAGATAATTTATTCAGAGTTCATTTTAAAAACAACAAATATTATTACATAAACAGGGAGGACGATGGACGATGATATTGCAATAATATAAGTCATCTGACCTTTTTAAATATGCCCTCACTGTTGATCTGTTTGTGATGATTCAGGACGAATCACTCGTCTTTTTTCAGAAGTTAAGCAGCCCTGATCACTGACTGACAGATAAATGCTTTTATAACCCCTCTCTCTCTCTCTCTCTCTCTCTCACTCTCACACACACACACACACACACACCTGTCAGGGCTGGCTGGTGATTGAATGGGGCGGCTGCAGAGGTCAGAGATCAGGCAATAGAGAGATAAAGTCCATCAGCTCCAACAGTCTGAGCTGAGAGGATGAAGCCAGACATCAGAGTCCAAGTCCCAATGGAGACAAATCTATTAGAGGGAGAGAGATGGAGGAGGAAGAGGAGGAGGCAGTGCTCCTTTTGTCCATCACTAAATTCTGATGGTTTGTGCTGAGTGAGTGCAAAGTGAATTTTTTTGCGTTGAGAGTCAATGCAAGTGGACGCAAACTTGAATCACACTTTAAATCTTATCAGCAACCAAATACTCTTAAAGTTAAACCACAACTGAATTTTCAAAATTTAAACACAAATAAATGGCATCAGTTTTGAATTGCTTTTTCTTTTCTCATAAAATTTTGAAAATTCACTGAATTCAGTATTCAAAAATATATTAAAGTTCAAAGAAGTTATGCAATTCAAAGAAAAAAGTGGTTTAATTTCAATTGAAAAAACAAACAAAACAAGGTGCCAGTTTATCACTGAAAGTAATGCAGTCCAACATCCTGCAAACAGGAAGGTTTTCATGCTTTATAGTGGAGTTATTCAACTGAGTAATCATTTTTAAGGCTGCTGAACTGTAATGCATTGTGCTGACAGGTGTTTTTGTTCGTTGGTTATTGATATAAATTGGTTGGACAAAATAAAGGAAACAGCTGTCAGAATCACCACACCCTCTCTCCTGTTGGGAAACCTCTGCACACTCAGTTGTGTCTCTTTGATTAATTAGGTCAAGGAAGAAAAGTGAGGACCACCTCTAAAACCCAGTGCACCAATCAGAGCCTGGCAGGTATAACGGCGTGTTTTCAGGTTAACCTAAAAGCAGGTAAATGCAGATGAGACGTTACATGTACAAATATACTTAAATATACTTACAAACAGACTTATTTAGAACTTATCACACATGTTCAGGTACTTTATGTAACATTTATTGAATATAGACAAAATGTAAACAAACACTATATTTCATAGATAACGCTATTTTTGGAAAAATGGCCAATGTTGACAAACAACAATAACATGTAGTAACATTGGTGTGGACCCTTAACGTTATTCAGTGTGTTTCTGTCCACCTGCTTTAATGAATTTTCATTTTATACACAAACATGTGTGGGGAAATTTTATTCAACATCATCTTGTCGTGTCCTGTTTTTCTGTAATAGTTTAATGGCGTCAGATTTGAGAACT
>JAQFJA010000023.1:29235054-29247718 GCA_029874485.1 Naso brachycentron
CCCAGAGTTTTCCTCATTTCAGGGTTAACAGACTCTGAATTTCACTAAACCTGCTTTGTGAAAAGGACCCCAGGCAGCACAATTAACAAACACAGTTAGAACACAGGTAAATGTACCTGGAGGCAGAGTAAACATGTGTGAAAACAGCTGAAAGCTTAATTTTACTAATGTTGAAAACAAAGTTGAAAAACCTGGGAGAGCACCTAGTGAGACAACCAGAAACACATGAAACACACGTGGAAACACATTTAACACACTTGAGAACATCTGGAAACATATCTGAAAGGATGTCTGATGTGTGTGTGCACGCGTGTGTGTATTCTTCAGTGCTTTACGTGGAGAGGTCTCGGCAGCATCGCTGGCGATGTGCTGAGGTCACCTTCACATGTCCAGAGGAGGCGCTGTGTCAACGCTGGGTCAGCAGCATCAGAGAGCAGCTCGCCGCCATCAGTATGACTTCACAGCAACACACACTGTATAACACACAAATGATTGCTGCCAGATACTCGTTAACATCCTTGTTGTTCTGCAGCCAGCAGACCCAAAAACCTGCTGGTCTACATCAACCCTTACGGCGGGAAGCGACAGGGCAAACGCATCTATGAGCAGAAGGTCGCCCCACTGTTTGCCCAAGCAGGCGTCTCCACACACGTCATCGGTACGTACCGTATCACTCACCTCTTGTAACTGGGCTTTCTGTATCAAGGATTGTCAGCTTAAGCACTTGTTTTTGTTTGTTGTTGTCATAGTGACAGAATATGCCAATTATGCGAGGGATCACCTGAGGGCAGAGGCAGAGTTGAAGAAGTTTGATGGGTGAGTGTCATCGCTGTATTTACATCTCAGAGCACAAAATACCTGCAAGACAACTAATGTTTGTGAACTGCTGAAATCAAACCACAACACAGAAGTAATCCTTGTTTTTTTTAAATGATAGAAATAAAAACGCATCGTATTGTTTCACATGTTTAATTCCTGCTAACATGTACGTTTGATCCCTGCTCAGGGTGGTGTGTGTCGGGGGCGATGGGATGTTCAGTGAGATCATCCATGGGCTGATCTGGAGGACACAGATTGACAGCGGCGTAAATCCAAACTGTCCGGATGAAACTCTGCTTCCCTGCTCGCTTCGGATTGGAATCATTCCTGCAGGTCAGAAACTCTGATATGACCTCTGCATGGAGATAGTCAAAAATAAATAAAAGTAAATATAGCTCAATCTTGAGTTAACTGCTGATGTCAACCTTTTTGAGGTGAATACTGATGAGCTTTTAATAGACAGATGACAGCCAATCAGAGAGCAGGATCCTCTGTCATTAGAAGAGCATCTGGCCTTGGTCAGTGTTTTAGTTTGGATGGTTGTATTTTGCATTTGTGCAGAATGAAATGGACTTTGGGAGGTGAACTGAATTCAGTGAATTGCACAATGTGGCCTTGTATCTGCTAGACCAATTTTGACCTTTTCAATAGTTGTTAAATTTTTTTCAAAGTAAAAAAGTAAAAAAAAGTTGCAGTTAACCAGAGGACTGGTGCTATTTTTATGTTTTTTTTAAATCTTGTTTATTTTTAGCATTTATTTTGCTGAAAAACATCAAGCCTAACACAGACTCTGACCTAATTTCTCAGTTTGTTCTGTTTGTTTGTGTCCTTTATGTTTTATGTTGTTTTGCTCAAGTGCTCTATAAATGCTACACACACACACACAGTCATCAGGGACACATTAATTGTGTGCAGCAGTGTATGAGGCAACTTACCTGCTTAATTAATTGCTGTTGTGATTGGTGCAGCACTGCTGTTATTGTAAAATACTCTTTCAAAACTTTGTAAAAGGCAACATCAGTGAAAAGAATTTGAGCAATTGATGTTATGAGCATCTACAGTCGATGAAAATATAAGGTTAGCCAAACTCTGATCCATTAGCCAAGTGGGCAGTAGGGAAAAAATGTTAGTTTGACACTGACCTCACTGGAATGTTTCTGCCAGGTCAGCTGAACCTCCATCACTGTGAAGCCTGCCTGCATTGTGTTTTTTTCCTAAAATTCATCTGCTTGTTTGTTTCAGGTTCAACAGACTGTATCTGCTTTGCCACTGTGGGTACCAATGACCCTGTGACCTCTGCACTGCACATCATTGTGGGTCAGTCACATGGTATCCCTACACATCAGCTAGAGCATGAATAATGTCAGCACCAGACAATCTTACAAAGGACACACAAGTAAATTGTGTTTGTCCAGGGGAGAAACTCAGACTGCTGCACATTTAGAGAAAGTGAGACTTCATTCTCAGCCTATGACGCCATCACTCTACTTATGTTTTTAGACAGAAAATAGTTCTTTGGTGCTACATTAATGTTCAAAATCTCCTTTATAGAAACTTTTTCAGCACACGTGCAACCCTCAAATTAAAATCTTTTAGAACAATTTTAACAGAACAATATGTTAAATCTCCAGTTTTCATGTACAAATGTTGGACCCGAAAGAGTAAAATAAATGTCATCTCTAAGATTTTATACATACATGTATAGAGATGTTTAAAATAGATTATTTGATTGTGGTTGTACAGTGTCACTTTGCCTTGTTGTAAAATATCTCACCAATAGACTCTCCAAATTATATGTGAGATCTGCGATATCAAAGCTGATGCAAATCCAACAAGAGGTGGTGCCTTTTTCCTCTCATCTCATAATATTCAGGAAGGCAGTTGATGCACCAGACTTTCAATGGTCTCATGCTGCCATCTAGTGTTTGTTTACAAAATAGGCTCTAAACATGCACTTAGTGCACAGCAGAAGGCCTATGAGCACAGTGCTTTCATTGCGTTGCACAATTTGACCTGGTCTACCTGACTGCAGGTCTATATTTTCAATATTGTTCTGAATCCAACATAAAATGATTCCAGGTTATAATGTTGAATGTGTGTTAATGTTTGTGTGCAGGAGACTCTCAGCCGATGGACGTGTGCTCAGTTCACCACAACAACACGTTCTTGCGATACTCTGTCTCCCTGCTGGGATATGGTTTTTATGGCGATGTGCTATCTGACAGTGAGAGGAAGAGATGGATGGGACCGGCAAGATACGATCTCTCAGGTAATGCTGCTGCATGTGTGAAGAAGTTTTCAGGGGAAAACCTGTCGTCGTGATGTTGTGTCTTCAAATGAGGTGAAAGCTTAAAAATGTCCACATAGAAATTGCAGCTTTTCTCATAAAACAAATGCAGCTTCTTGACATTCTTTTTTTTTGTTAAATGTAAGTGTATTGTCATGTTATTTGCACCTTATTCCAATGCTCTCTGATCCTTATAAATGCTACGTACAAAAACCAAGAACATACAAGAACAAAGACAACAAAATACGAAGACTGAGCTGGATAGACCCAGCAATACAAGTACTTTATGAAAGACTACAGAGATGAATGTGGGAGAGTTTTGGAGCAGGACTAACGTGTGATTAGTACAGTACATGAACAGTGTGTGCGCTGATGATAAGAGTTATCCTTGGTCCATCCCATTTATTATCATATATGTTGACGCTCTGACTCCTGCAGGTGTGAAGATGTTCCTGACGCATCATTACTACGAAGGAACTGTGTCGTACCTGCCGGCCAGAGGCATTGTGGGAACGCCACGGGATGCCGCCAGATGTCGATCAGGGTGAGGAAGCATCTATCTAGATGCAAATTATGTAAAAATGTGTTTGAAATTAAAAAAGAAAAAATCTAAAACTCGGACTGGCTGAAATAGTCTGGCTCAAGTTTGCTCACCACTTCAATTTAGTATCTAACCCTGTTTCATCTCAGGTTTCATTCTGTTCGCCTTAACTCATATTTTATTTTAGCAGATAAAACCAATAGGTTTAACGTAGAACATTTACTATGCTAACATTTAAGTTTGCTAACTACAACAGTCAGGTTAAAGTTGGTAAAGTTTTGGTTTAACAGTTAAAATAGTTTAGTTCAAGTAAGCTAACAGATTAATTTGCCCACGCTATTTCTCTCAGTTAATGTTAGCTACAGTTCTGTATTTGGTTCAGTCAGCTAACGGTTCAGTTTAGCTGTTAAAACGGTACAAGTTCTGCAAAGGCTTACTGATGGTTTAGGGGATCTAAAAGTTGAGTTCTGGATATGCAATGTGATTATTGTTTTATGCCAGTTAAATAATATCAATGTTTCTATAAATTTCCAGCTGTGTGGTTTGTCAGTACAACGGGCAGCTAATTTCAAAAAGGGCTGAAAGGTACGAGATGGATGAAGCATCAGACAGCGGTGAGTCCAACAAATCCTCATCCAGAACTTTTAAAATCCACCTAATAAGAAAATAACTAAACTTTGATTTGAGTAGACAACCTGTCAAACCAATTGTTTTTTTTACTAAAAAGACAATCAGTCGCAAAAACAGGGAGCAGCAGGAAACTGCTACCCTGGATTCATCAAAAGTGATTATAGGTACAAGATGACAAGAAACTCTGAAGCTGTTTGATTTGCATGCCATTTCTTGGGTTAGGGTTTTATCTCAGAACGTATAACATTATGCTGTATGCTGTATACTTTATACTTCTGAAATAGAAATGGTCCATGGATGGAGCCCTGGGGCATACCACAGGATATTCCTGTACTCAAGAAATTAAAAATATTTTAGTGACATTTCCATACTGGTGTCTAATTAGTCAATGGACTCTGATGCCCATTTTAAAGTCTTCTAAATGCATTCACTGTTGCAGGTGATTGTTGTGATTGTTTACTTCTCTGTATTTTTCTCAATAAAAGCCAAATTATTAAGAACTTGTTTACAACCGAGAGTGATAAAGGTTTGGCAGCACCAACAGCAAGAAAGGTCAAATCTGTCTTTAATGGGTTTTGGTTTTAGAGAGTGACAGCGAGTGGAGGACAATCCGAGGAAAGTTCCTGGCTATAAACGCTGCGAGTATGAGCTGTGCTTGTCCTCGCAGCCCCAAAGGCCTCTCACCTGCTGCTCACCTTGCTGATGGCACCACCGACCTCATCCTGGTCCGAAAATGTTCTCGCTTCGACTTCCTCAGACACCTCCTGCGACACACCAGCAAAGATGACCAGGTAATGACTCCATATTTCAGTTTATGGTCAGTCCACAATATAATAATAAAAAGACTGGAACCCAGAAAAGAATACCCTAATTTCCTCTTGACAAATTAAACATGGATTTGATCCAGATCCCAGAAACCTGGTGCAGTTACACCTGCTTACCTTCAGACCTCATTCACTGTCTCCATCTTCTTTCTCTGTTCTTTCCTGAGTAGTTTGACCTGACCTTCATTGAGGTCCATAGGGTGCGGCGTTTCCGCTTTATGCCACGTCACTGCCAGAGCGACTCAGACCTGGAGCTGGACCTGAGGGAGAATGGCAAACACCAGATCTTTAGCCAAATCTGCCGAGACCATCCGGCTTGCGGCTGTGCCCCTGCCTACAGCAGCTGGAACTGCGATGGCGAGATCTTAAACCACACAGCCATTGACGTCAGGTACCACAGCCGCCCTCGATTGTTTTGCCAAATAGTTCAACCTATGCTAAAATGCTCTTTAAAAACCATTAATTTGTCATTGTTTTTCCCAGAGTGCACTGCCAGTTGATCAACTTATTTGCACGAGGAATCGAGGAGCCGTCGGTGTTTGAGGATCTCACTAACCCCTGTGCAATATAGACCCCACAACCCCGTTATTCCCTGTCAGACACTGGAGTCGTCACTATGTTCCCAGCCTCTGTCTATGTCACTGCTGCTGCTGCTGCCTTTATGTAACACTCAGCAACCTTTTAACAGGAGATTTTACAGGATTTACAGAGTCAGCAACAAATTGTGCTTTTACTACGAAGATCACCAGTATGGAGAGACAAAGAGCTTTTCTTTCTGGGTCTGAAAGTCCAAACCGATTTCTTTACAGAGAGGAAGTGGTTTGTAGTTTCTTTAAAACATTCTAAACAGCTTCAATGTTATTTCCTAGAAACTAGCAGCTGTTCATCTGTTGACCCGGACAGTAAAGCTTCTCCCTCAGATTTGTTCTGTATGCTGCTGTTGTTTTAATACAAACAGTTGAACTGTTGATTGCCGGGAGTCTGGCACCTGATTTATTTTTAACTTCAGTGTTATAGGTGAGACCTGTTGTGTTTGATTATATTTTTTCTCCATAATCCTGAGATCATTAATTGATTATCTCGTTCCCTTGACATTACACTTGTTGCCTGTTACAAAAACAAAATGTGTCAACACACAAAAGCTGTCGTAGGTAAAAGAAAAAAAGAAAGAAAAGGTCAAAGCAAAATAGACTGCTGCGTTTTTGTGCTGTCCATGATGTTGCCACTTTTGTCGCTGTCAATAGAAAGGACTTGTTCTGACAATGACTTCTTTCTGTCTTGCAGGTGTTTTGACATGGAGTTGTCTTAACTGACTTGTCTCTGTCTTGTTGATGCCCTAAAATTGGATTTGTCTTGGTCTTTTGGGTCTTTTTGACTCGGAAGTCTCTTAAATTGTACTCGTTAATGTCATCAACAGAAACAGGCACGCTGTAGACTCCTGATTGTCTTGTCCCAGTCTTGTTAGGCGACCACAGTTAGGTTTGTCTCTGTCCTGTGGGTGTTTTGACTTGGACATTTTTTGACTGAGATGTGTCTCATTCTTGTAGGTGTTTTAACCTAACTGACGTGGCTCAGTTTTATAGGTAGCCCCACAGTTGGATTGTCTCATTCTTATAGGTGTTTTGATTTCTGAATCCTCTTGACTGGGACCTTTCTGTGTCTTGTCTATGTTTTGACCTGGACTTGTCTCTCTGTATTATGGGTGTGCTGATTCTGACTTGTTATGGTGTCATGGTTGTGAGTCAATCAGTCTCTCTTTTTCTTATTCCCTCTTCGTATTACGTAGTAGGTACAGCAGTAGACATACCTCCACAGACGCCATGTTTGTTTACTACTGTGGCCATGGCAACACCACACATTGACTGGGTTTATATCACCCCCTTGAGAATTGGTAATTATTACCTCCACCTGTGTGTAAAAGTGCACAGAGAGTATGTTCACTGGGGATGTGCATTTGTTACAGCTGGGGCACTGCGCAGGTGCCTGCATTTGTGTGACTGCGTGGACTGTATTTCAGGCCTAAGAGCTGTCGCTATTGGGTTCATCACCTTGTGCATGCGTTGTCTAGCAACAGCTCTTTAAGAGCTACGCCTGTACTTATAGAATCTGGGGTTACGGTACGTAACCAACATTCCACCAAATCCAGATGTTGTTAAGTGGACTGAAGAGGATGCAGTAAATCTGCTGTTACAGATCTTAACTCAGATTTGAGTCATTTGGAAGTTTGTTATACAATCTTGGACTTGTGTCTGTTATGTTGGTATTTTGACTCAGACAAATTATAAGTAGTTTAGAAACTGTTACGTACATTTATGATAGCTTATTTGCACTTTTTAAATAGTAATTATTTTAAATAGGCAATTTTTTAATAATCTGTTACATGTTTTAAGGATGCCAGACACCCACCAGTCATTCTTAAGGTCATGTTGTCATTAGTTGTCAGGTTGATTCACATTCATGACAAAGTAGAAAGTAAATCCCCTGCACATGCTGAGTACTTGCAGGGAAAATAATTCTGACAGAAGATTTATTTTCTACTATTGAAGCACCACTATTCTTTCGCTGTTCAAAGTTTCTGTTATGATCTGCTTGTCAGACAGGTTCATTAGAGCTATCTCCAGTCATCCATGTTTCTGTCATTTCTCAAGAAGACCTGAGCTCAATCATATTTAAGTTCCAGCAATTTCAAAAGGAAAAAAACAGACAAATCTCTCTTTTTAAATTTTTTTATTTTAAGATAGATTTGTGTTATTTAAGCTGGTCGTAGTTGAGGAAGCTAAACCAGGCAGGCATGTGTTTTTCTTCCATTTCTGCTCAATATGCAAACACAGA
Source organism: Naso brachycentron (assembly GCA_029874485.1). Classification (NCBI taxonomy): domain Eukaryota; kingdom Metazoa; phylum Chordata; class Actinopteri; order Acanthuriformes; family Acanthuridae; genus Naso; species Naso brachycentron. The sequence continues at coordinate 29,242,988 of JAQFJA010000023.1, forward strand.
ACCCAAAATGAAGTAATTAGAGTACTGAAGAAGAGAAGTAGTGCATTAACACCAATGTTTATGCAAACTGTGCAGATATTTCGTCTTCAAAACAAGCTGAAGTTGTAGCTGTATCTTCAATTTACTCTCAGTGTGATGTGATGTGAACTTGTCCGCTAGGTTCATTTTATTTCACAAAACCTCAAAGTTATCATCTGAACCTTCCACTAATCAAATAAAATTAACATTAAAAAAAAAAATGAATTTGTGGATACAATCCTGTGGGTCAGGACCCACTCATTTTGTCCCAAATGCATCTGAAGATAGCAGATTAGCACTGACTTTAAAATAAAAAAGTATTATCTCTTGATAAAAGATAATTTCTTTGTATTAGGGGAAGGTTCATATTGATGTAAAGAAGTTTTTATAAATGTTCTTTTTTAAAAGGAAGCTGCATTGTGAAGTCCAGTGTTGATAATCAACCACCTGCTCACAAAAAGATGTTCACAGTAGAGTCTTTTTCATTATTAGAATCTTTTTAAGTTTTAAATTTTAAAGGTTGACAGTAAACAGATCAGAGCATGTCATAGCCTAAAACTGTCTCTGTAGCCACTGCTCGCTGTGTCCACTGGGTTCATTTTTATCACAAAATACACTTAAAATGTAGCAGAATCATCATTAATGTTTTTGTTCCATATTCTTAACTAACTTGTAGCATCAATTTCAGCAAGGCCCTAAAAATCACAGTCATCTGGACATTGTTTGCACACATTGTAGCTTCTGTGCAGAGGTGGCAAAAGTACACACCATTCTTTCTGTAAGTAGAAGTACAGATAGTTGTGTATACTAAAAGGTTGTTTGTCTGAGCTGTTCCTAAACAAACCAGAAAAGTAGTTGGTTGTCGAGTCTCATTCCCAGAAAGTCAAATCATACTTACATGTTGTTAAAATGTAGAGAGTACAAGTAAAAAATTTTCAGAAGAATAAACACTCAAGGAAATCACATACCTGAAAAATCTACTAAGTACAGGAATGAAATATTTGAGCTTTGTCACTTAAAACCTCTGCTCCTAGAGGACCTTGTCATTCAAAACATGAGGAAAATAGGTATGAAATAATGGAATTGTCTCCATTTAAACCACTTCAAGTTCTGTGACTGTTTTTGGAAGTTATTTTAACTTTGACCTTGAGATGAACCAGTCAGGAAGTCGAGTATCAGCACTGGACTGTAGATGCTGTTTGTTTGTTATTTTGTTTTCCAACAGTTCTGTTTCCTCTCTGCTGATGTTGAGCGGGACTCAAACTGAAGGAGGGAACCAGTAGCAGCTCATGGTGCTCTAAAACACCAACCAATCAACTTTAAGCTTTCCCCTGATCCTGTTCTGACCAAATACCAGCTGGGGTTTAATGATGTAGCTGTCTGTGTGTCTCTCTGTGACAGTTTAAGCTCAGCCTCAATGTCTTCACAAGTCCAAAATCCTGGAAACCTGATTAGACAGAAAGTAATGTAAACTCGGCATGGCTTGGAGGTCAGGTCAAACCTTAATTGGTAGGAACTTAATGGACTTGTGAAGATCTTGAGCTCAGATTGTCTGTCTTACGTTGAATTATTTCTTAAGGCTGTGTTCATGTACAATCAAAGTCTGAATGTGTTCTGTAAAACCACCAAACAAGAAACCAAATGTGTTAAACACACAGAGGTCGACTGATAATGGATGACTGAAATTGCTTTGTAATTAGGAGAGAATACAAAGATTTATGCACATTTAGTGAGCTATACTCATTAGGTAAATGTATGCTAAAATATGCTTTAGTTCTGTAGATTTAGTGCCTAGTGAAACCTGAAACTGGCAAAGAATTTGCATGTCTTCTGTGAACTTTGGTGAGCTAACCATCAACATGCTGGTCTCAGCCAGCTAGTACACCTAGCTAGCTTAGTTGCCAACATGCAGTAGCTAACCTGTGCAGCCAGAATAGCTAGCTGTCAAGCTAGCTGGCTCACTACTAGCTAATGAAGCGTTCACAAGTCGTACTGACCAAAAACACCCGGTGACACCAGAAGTCTCACAGTGACTTTCATCTGCGTAACCTTTAAAAAAAAAGGCAGTGCAAGGAGCTTATTGACCACAGGGCTAGTTAGCTAAATAGTTGTCACACTGGCTTGCTTGTTCGAATCAATCACAAGCTCCTTTCTGCTTTCTCTTTCCTGGGCCATTTGCTCCCTGCTGGAGCTCCTTGTTTTGGCCTCAGGATTCTGTATCATTTCACTCCAAAAGTAACCGAAGAAGAGGACTCAAGCACTGTCATTAGCAAAGTTATTAGCTTGGTCACTAAAGGGACAAGAAATACATAGATTATTCACAATATGTATTTATACCATCTACTCTTGTCTCATAATTGTTAACTTTGTCTCTGTTGTGAAGCAGTTTATAATCAGACTGACTTCTAAGCTAATTTAATACTGTGACAGCCTGTTACTGCTAAACAGTATGAATTTGTGTCATGTCAGCAAGTCAGTTAACTCCAAGTGACAGATAACAAATTACAAAATGTCACTAAAATATCTGCACTTAGTGAAAAGAATTACTGAAAATCCAGTTTTTCATTGCAAAATCTGAAAAAAAAGATGAAAAGGTAGAATTCCAAATCAAGTATTTTGCCGACATGTAGAATTAATCATTTCTGCAATAATGTTTTTATTATTGATTAGTTTAAATTATCTCTTTAGTTGATTATCTCAGATGTCAGAAGATAAATTTAAGTATCCAGCATCATTTTCTCAAAATCTCATCTTAGTTTTCTCTGAAGAACAGTTGTATAGTAGCTATGTGAAACATCAGTTTCTGCCAGTTCAAGCCTCTCCGGCTTACAGGAAATATTTTTATCTTCAACGCTGTAGTTTAATCTGACTCTGAAAACAAGTTTGATGTAGTGAATCAGTCGACCTCTAACTGTATTCTGAGCTGTAACTGATCTTAACCTTCTGCTGTAGCTGTTTCATTATCAGGAATTAAAAACTTATTCAGCTCTTCCATGCATACAATGATTATTTCATTCTTCAAGTCTCAGTGTCTCAGTGTCATTTTACTTCCTACTGACTCCACCTCAAGTACAGTACTGCTCCCACCTTCGCTCGGTCTGTAAGTTTGTGTCATAGTGTGACTAGTGTTTTGACTTATTAGTAAACTATTTCCTTAGCACAAAGAATGCAAAAAGGCTAAAACAGCTAACCTGACTCCATCCAAAGGTAAAACGAAGTCTGCTCCTAGCACTTCCAAAGCTCATGAACACCTTTTTCGGACCTTTTTCAAATCAAAGGTCATTTGTTGTTTTTACACTTCGTTTTTAGTAAAGATTAAACAAATGTGGTATAACTTGTTAGTGAGCTTTACAGGTGCTAGAAAGTGGATTTTGTGATTATGGGAGTACTGATAAGCCTCAAAGCTTTTCTTTGTTTCAACTTCCACAGCAACAGACCAAATAAAGAGGCTTAATATGCCACTGTACAGTTACAAGACCACTCTTCTCACCCATCGCAAGGTAGAGGTAGGGTTGTGTATTTCTTCCATCTCTTATATGTAAGAAGCTCACACAGAAATCAGTTTGGTCCCACAAAGAAGCAAAAACCTTATAATAATACTCTGAGGTCAAACTCTCTACTGAGAACTGTTGTGACAGAGCAAACACTGGTACAAATCACAGTCATAAAAAGATAAAAATGGGTGTTTGTGGATCAATACTCTGGATTGATCTGAGGATAATTTCATGTGAACAAATAGCAGGCAGCTCTCACAGGTGATTAGAGCTCATTACGGAAATCACATCCAATAATTTGCCTATCCAATAAAACACTGCTGCTGGAAAATCTGATTCCTCACTCCACCTGTTGACACGGTAAATAATCAGAACAATAAAATGAGAGTGAAGTCTGTTGGAGGGTCGATACCTCAGGGGGTACAAAAGAAGGGAACGCAGACCCCAACAGCCAGTCTGCAGGTCTGATCCGGTCGGAGTTGGTCTCTGAGCAGCATCTGTTCAGGTGAGTCTCTTCATACACTAACTTGTGCTGAGATGTAATCCCTTGGACCACTGAGCGGTTAAGTTTGGTTTGGTATGGTACAAAATGATTTGTGCTTTCACTGTCAAAAGGGTACCAAGGGGTATATTAGTTCGAGATGTCACTTCTTTCCAGAAGCTATCAGAAACTAAATTAAACCTTCATAATGTTGAAAACTGGATGAACATTGAGGTTTTTGTTTTTGTTTTTCTGTGTTTTGTTTTATGATTTTGCGTCTTGTCCATTCAAGCTGGAAGAGTTTAGGCTCCGAACCAGAGGCTGAGGGGATTGAACCAGTTTAATTATACACGAGTTTAGGTCACGAAATGAATAATTAGAAAAGACAATTATTAATAAAATATGCTGATTTTGTTAATAACTATAAAGTAGCTGTTCATCAACCTAAAGATGTTTTTGTGAATGTTGAATATTTTTTTAACTGCTTAACTTTCATATACATCATTAATAATAACAGCATAATCTATGTATGTGGACAGCTGAACAATGCAGCTGTTTGTACAAAAACAAACATTTCTCAAGTGTCATTAAAATGCTTTTTACAGCTTTCCTCTGGAAAGGCTTTCCACCACATTTTGGAATATGGCTACAAATACAAATCAGTTAAAAAGGTGCACTGAATATTTCTTGTAGATTTTGGAGCACTAATCGCAGTTTTGTAAAGTTGTACCCATCAAG
>JAQFJA010000023.1:29265107-29278042 GCA_029874485.1 Naso brachycentron
CTCATAAGTTATCCCTGGTCATAGTGTGCACCTAATTTGCAAATTATTTAAAAAAATAAAAATATTTAATGATAAAATAATTTAAAAACTATAAAAAAAATAAATTTCTTTGTATTCTTATATCCAAGTCTACCATTTTTTATCTGTTAAACGGAATCTGCCAAATGATTACGTAGAACCAACTTTCAGCCCATCATATCATGACATCTGCCTGCCAGTCATAACTTATGAGAGATTTCTAGCGGCTGAGCTAAAATTCATCAGAGAGCGGGACAGATAGATTCAGAAAGCGACAGATAGCACAGTAGGTAGATAGGTAGTCAGCTTGCTATCTGCTTCGCTAACAACAGGATGGAGAAGCGGTGTGGCTTTGGGTGTTCTCCAATCAAATTCCCAAAATTATTTTCTTAAAATTATGTCCCGCCTCTGCATCCTGTTTGAAGCTGTTTCACTCTGAAACATGTCACCAGATGGAAATATGGAAATTATGGAAATACTGCTTCAAGGTGTTATTTCCCTAAGGAGGTTCTAGTTAAAGAAGACAGAGAAGTTCCTTAGGAACAGGAGTCTTTCAATGGCCTTTAAAGAAATTCCTGTATTATTTCAACCTGGCTTATACTCATAAATGTGGGTATTGTGGCTTTATACTTGTTTTACTAACTTTGCACTTGCACCAGCTCCGCTGTAGAGATCAAGAAATGAAAGAGAAAAAGGAAGCATTTATCGGAGAAGTTGCACATGACCCCTACATCAGACAACTTACGTGGTGAGTGCAAAATTAGCACAACAGAGTCTCAGTTTCCACATTTGAATGAAAGGTCCATTTGGATGATGAGAACATTTATGGTTAAAATGTCAGATTTTGACAAGCTGAAGTTAAATGCTATGATGCAGATTCAAACTGGTTTACTGTCTCCACAGCTGCTGGAAGGTAAACCAAGCTAAACTGTTGTATTAATAAGAAGTAATCAAAAGTAGCCCAATGATTAATGGAGTTGTTCTGGAGACAGACAGGAGGTGTGTCTCCGTCATCCCCGAAGGTTTGGATGACGTCACTGCTCAGCTGATCTATCATCACTGCAGACAACAAGACCTCAAAATGAAATGCCCCCACATGACCTTTAGACCAGAGTCAGACAAGAAGAGTCTGCTCATCTTCAGTGTTCAAACAAGTTGCAGTCTGTGATTACAAACTGAGAGCGTCTTTAACACAAAGACGAGCAACACAAGAAAAATAAAACATTACAGGGCAGAAGCGCTGTAATGAAGCAAACGGAGACATTATGATGTAATTTCACCACCAACCTGTTTGTGCTGATCTCAACAGAAACGTGGATTCAAGTTATTTTTCAATAACATTTATCTAAAAATGTCCCATTATGTAAAATAAAGTGGGATAGAAGAAGAACCTGATAACAAAGATTGGTTGAAGTTTAGGTTCTGGGAAGCACCGTATCATATGTTGCGATGGAGAGGAGCTAAAAGTGAGCAACGAGGCTCACGTTGCTGCTGCTTGTGTGCAGATGTTAATAAACAGGAAGTATGTCATGAGACTTAAAGCATAGATCCTCCCTCCTCTTTTCTCTTCTCTGCTCCTTCGACTCTCAGCCATGGGCAGGAGCGTCAGGATGGAGGGATGTGATGGAAGAGAAGGAGGAGGATGTGGAAGCATCTGTCGGATCCTGAAGCAAACTGGAGGGCAGCGGCAGCAGAAAAATGACAGTGATGAAACATGTGAAAACAGTCTGAAAATACTGACTGAGTGTGTTTCACTGTGAAGGAATGTTTGCCTTTTATTCACACAGATTGTGAAGGAAAATGTGGTTCTTTTATCTTTTCTTAAACAGCAGGAAGTCAGAAGAATGTGACATTTTTTGCTGTTTCATCTCAAACTTTGTTGATTACAAAAAAAAGAATAAAATCCTTATCATACAAAGTTTTACTTCACAGCCCTGGTCTGTTCAAACAGGCAGGAAAATAATTTCTCTGAGACACCTGTATGAGAAATTTAAAGGTTAAAGAAGATCTCTGCATTGACAGTGACAAAAAACTTTCAAACACAAGAGTGAAAACAGTTTCACCTGAAAGCAGGTGAGGTCATGTGACAGCTTTATCTCCTTTGGTCTCAGCTTGTGTTCCCTGAGAGGCAGACTGATGTTCAGACGTGGACCGGAGGCGCTGATTTCTGACAGCAGCTGAGCTCTGAGGTCATGATGAACTCTCATATACATAAATGCAGTCATTCATAGTCGTTGGAACATCTGATTATCATAAAACACGGAGCGGAGGAGACCAGCAGCCTGTCTGTCTGATCCCTTCAGTCTCCCCGAGGGACTCACTGTGGCCTCCTTCACTCTGACGGCTATTTTTAGCCCCCTGTTCGACAGCTGGAGGAGACTCTGACTCGTTTTCTACAGTAACTGCAAAATATTGAAACACTCACATTATTCTATAATTAAAACTTTCAAAAATTCTTTGTCGAGTGAACCAACTGCACCTCTTTCTGGAGCATCCCACCTTTTATTCTGTGGTGCTGAAAATACTGCAGTACCTACTGTAGGCAGTATAAATACACAGATTCTTTACTTGTAAGTAAAAGTAAGAAAACCACAGTGTAAAAATACTCTGTTAAAACTAAAAGCCTGTATTCAAAATTTGTGGAAGTGGGGGTGCATCGTCATACAGAATGTAAATCAGTGTAAAAGCATTAGAAAAGATACAAGTCCATGGATGTAAGTCAATCAAAAAAAAAAGCTAAAAAAGAAGTTTTATATATAAATACATTCAGCCTTGCATTCTTTCCAATCGGCAGCCTGACAACACCTGTGAGTGTGTAGAGAGCTTTATTCTGTGACAACACATCATTTTTTAAATATGTTGATCATACATTTTTATGTAATATATTATTGGTGTTTAAATAAATCTAATGTAGTGCAGTAAAAAGTACAATATTACCCACTGAATTGCAGTGTTGTAGATGTATAAAGTTTGCATAAAATGAAAATACTAAAGTGAAGTATAAGTTACACAACAGTGTGCTTTGGTACATAACTTAAGTACGATGTACAGCGAGAAAAATGGTTTATAATTCCATTCTGGTCCTGATCAGCCTCCACTGATGAGCGTCGGTCCTCTTGATGTAAAGAAATCCAGATGTTGAGACTGAACAGCAGCAGAGGATTCCTGCTGTTTGAGGAGAAGGAGGAGGAGGAGGAGGAGGAGGGTGGGGATTCCTCCTCTCTGCTTTCTTGCCCTGCAGCTCTCTGCCCAGTTTAAGCCTTCACACTACAAGAAATGCTGCACCAACCTGTTTTAATGCTCTTTAATCCCAGCAAGACAATTTGATTAGAAGCCCACAAAGCTTTTGATGCGTTAATTTGTCGGTTAATTTACAAATCTAAAAGTAAGCCCCTTAAAAATTCTTAAAAGATAAAAAAAAGTAGATTTTTGGTGATTTTACTCTTAATACTCTTACACTTAATTTACACATTAATATCTCACAGCGAATACAAACAGACTGAAATATTAAACCAAAGGTGTGTTTTATTTTTCTCTTCTTTTCTTTTTTTGAGCCTAAAACATCTAATTAGTCTACATCTTTCACTATCAGAAGTTAGTTTGTTGTGCAAAACCCTTAACTCAATTAAAACACCTTAAATTAACATGAGAAATGAATTGCAAGAGGCAAAAATAAAGGATGTTGGTTCATAGTTGGCTATTTTGTTATGTAGCCAACTGCACTGTTTATATGATCTCAGGTGTTCTTCTTACCCTTTTTCAGAATAATGACCCCAAATCAATCAGCCTAAACAGCATGCAATGTCCCCCAGCTGCAGAGATCCCCATCGGATAAGATTTAGGGTTTTTTTGTCTTGTTTTGTTTTGTTTTGGTTTTTGTGGGGTTTTTTTTTGTAATTTAGAAATTATTTAAAAGTAAAATGATTAAAATAAGCATTTCATCGTTTTTGTGGGACCTTCTGAAACCCCTTCAAGGACCCTTGAGGGTTGGCGGACCGTAGGTTGAGAATCGTTGCATTATCTATTTTAGTGCTGTGCTTCTGTGTTACTTCTTCTGTCCTTTTAAATTTCAATTAATTGTTTAAAAAAAGTTGTGGATATTTTTTGCAGCGGTTGCTCCTCTCTCTCGCTCTCTCTCTCTCACACACACAGACACACACACACACACACACGCAATAGCCTGACAGACAGACAGAAAGACAGATGGACAAACTGTGTCTCCTGCTGGAGCTCAAGGACTGAAGGACACCGCAAAGCGCTGCTCATAAGCGGCTTTAATGGACTAATTTGGCCCCGGTGGCCTCCAGCGGGCTGCAGGTAAACACACCGGAGCTGGGACACCCGCAGACCGGCACACTCACTTGACCGCAGAGACGCCCCGGATGGTTTCTGAGCTTTTAACTGAAGACACATGGATTTCCTCCACAACATTCTAGTGATTTGAGGATTTTAATGCGCTTTTGATCAACAACGCTTCTTTCCTATCATTTTTTTTTTCATTTTCACGACAAAAAACGCCTCTTTCAACAGAGGACGGACGGGACTGTTCAATAATTATGAGTTAACGGTGAGAGTGTGTTTTATTTCTTACATAAGACCAAACTCCACCTGTTGCCATTCTCTTTACGCAGAGGGGTTTTTGCGTAAAGTGCGCGCCGGAGCGCTCTGGAGCCCCACGGTAAAATCTGAGTCTTCGTGTCACCACGATGACACCACAGCGCGGGGACCGGAGTCCGGCCCGGCCCTCATGAGAGCCCACTGGCCGCACTGCTGCGGCTCAGACCGGGAAGGAGCGGAGGAGCCGCGGCGGAGATGGCAGCCAACCTGAGCGCAGCGGAGGCGGCGGCGGCCCCGGAGGCGGCCGCGATGGGACACAACCTGCCGGCCCTGATGTTCGGGGTGCTTCTGATCGTGGTGATCATCTGCGGGAACCTGCTGGTGTGTCTGAGCGTGTTCATGGAGAGGGCGCTGAAGACCACCACCAACTACTTCATCGTCAGTCTGGCGGTGGCGGATCTGATGCTCGCGGTGCTCGTGCTGCCGCTCTTCGTCTATTCCGAGGTGAGATTAACCGAAACTATCTGACTGTGAAGTTAGTTTACCTCCGGTTGAGTCGGCCAACAGGTGACAAACTTTTTACTTTATATTAGCTGCATCCAGTGCTTCGGGGGCCACCGACTGTTTCAGGGGCCCCACGGAGCCGCTTGAGGTTTCAATTTTGAGTCTTCAGATTCCACATACCAGGTTTCAGCAAGGCAAGTAAGAGGCCAGTCAGATCCCAGCATCTTTTTTAGAGAGCTGATCTCTTCTTATCGAAATACCCAATAAACCTTAACTTACCTCTGACATCTCATTTAACCTGGCGCAGGTGCGCTTTGTAGGCCCACAATAAAACTTTACTGATATTGAAACAGAACCTTTTGACGGAGGTCACAAAGAACTTTAGACCACCATCAGATTAAAAAAAAAAAATCAAAGCTCATTATTATTTTTACCAAACCTCTATGCAGTGCATAATTACTGTTTTACACAAAAAGTGCAACATAAATAACATAAAAGCCTACACAGTTTGAGGGGTAAGTGAAAAACAAACAAACAAACAAACAAAAAACTTGTACTATGAGTTAGTAACTGGTATGCACGATGCCTCCAAATAAAGAAACAGGTGAGGATAAACTCCCATGTGTAGTATCACTCTGCCAGTTCCTATTGGCACACACAAGCGTCATATGATTTACTAAGTTGAATAGGAATAATATAGCCTATATAGCTGTATAGTAATATTTTAATTGCCATAGTATTTAAACCATAACGAAATGACTGGGGTGCTGCTGCACACTCAGAACTCCACTTTCTATTATCTCGTACGTGCGAGTTAGTGTATTATGTTGGTACAAGTTAGTATCTCATACCTACCAGCTATATACATATATATATATTTATACATATATATACATATATATATATATATATATATATATATATATATATATATATACAAATCTCATAGATGAGTCGCACACTGTGCTATTTTATGCTATTCTTTGGTGTAAAGAAAATATAGACACATAAAATGTATTTTCGGCCACTAGAGGTCTCTCAATTAAAAAAATAAAAACAAAGAGATAGCTTACGAAACATGAGGGATAACGTTCATGTTGAATCAGACAGAAATGTCTCATGTACGAAAGTTTTAGCAACAGGAAAACAAAACTGGACAAAGTGTTACCTGAATAAAATTATGGATTTCTCTGAATTTGAATACTGTTGAAAGCCTTTTCGGATAAACCAACTACACAACTCGACAAACAAAGATACATTCATTTCAGGATATTTTAATACGGAAACTTTACATACTAAATAGTTATGGACAAACTCTGAATTGGCAAACATAAATTTAAATTATATGTTAGTTAATTTTGAGATTATGGGCAGGTTTACTTCCACAATATGTTCGCTATAAGACTTACTGAAAGAAAACATCCAAAACACACATTTAGGGGTTTATTTTAGTACAGACTTGTTCAGGACATAATGCAAATTATCACAATTAACTTGATACTGCCTCATCTGCATACTTTAAGATAACGTTTCAAAAGCACTTGTAAACTTATAAGTAATAGGGAAGGTAAGTAAAAAAATGAACTGGCACTAGAAGTTTTAAAGTGAATATAAGAGGGTTTTTTTTAACCCAATTCACCTTCGTTGTGCCTAGTTGAAATGTTTTTGAGGGTTTGTCACATGAAGATTTAACTGGTGTTCCTAGAGGCTTTACCCTGAAGCAATGCCTACAGCTATCAGGATTTGATTAATGAGCAGTAAAAAAATAATAATATAGACCTAACTCCAAAAAACTAAGTATCATACAGATGAGTCACTGCAATTTTCTGAGATTTATTGCTATATAAAAATCACCATTAAAAAGCAATATTTAAATAAACCAGTGCTCTTAACAATTCTACATTGTAGAGGGACAAACCGCCGTCCCTCTATAAGATGACTAATGTGAGCTTGGCCACACACACACACACACACACACATATATATATATATATATATATATATATATATATATATATATTTATATATATATATATATATATATATATATATATATATATATATAATAGTCATGAAAACTTGCGTGCGGTAACATTAGCATTAGGCTAATATCAATAAAAACTGTAAGAGTAACTATGTTATATAAACATGCAAATATAATTTCTGTAACTTGTGAGTTTATCTTAATAATGAATGACAAAGCATGGTAATAGTAATGAAATATTGAAATATACAGATTTCAATAATCTTACCTGCCTTAACCTCAGTTCTTCCCCGTCTGAGGTGAACTGGACTAAGTCTGCAGTGACTCACCACTTTGCAATGATTCATCTTATAAATAGATAACAGCCTACAGAAGGTGGTGTAGAACCCTACATCCACATATTATGCCAACAGCAACTGATAATGCACATAACAATCAACGTGAGTGCAAAAAAAGAGGATGGAAAAAATCTCCAGCATACAGCTTTGTGAGTGTGTGTGTGTGTGTGTGTGTATTGCAGGGTTTGGTGTAGGTGTTGCTGAGTCTTCTTGTCTGCACCTCTGTTGCCCTGGTAGCAGTAGAATAGTCACAGAGCTTCTCTTCAACAAGGAGATATTTCAGACACAAACACTCACACCAACACAGCCTCACGGCATTCTGTTAAATAGTTATGAAAGACAGAAAAAAGGACACTCAGCACGACTGTATTTCGTGCCTGAACTAGTTTTATAACTGAGTGATGCGCAACATTTATTACCACACCGGAAGGGAGGAGGTCGGCGATGTCACACAATGTGCGAGAGACGAATTCTCTCTTTGGAAGTCATGCTGTCATAAAATTAATGGACATTCTGTGCTCAAGTGTACAAATTCTATTGATTACATTTTGTCAGCATTTTAAGACATGCCACAATACTTGGCTGCTCACACAGGCACTGTTGCACAAACAAACAGGCAGATTAACTCAGCCACAGACATGCTCACAGACAAACAAACAATCATAAATACACACGATCCAGGTTGCAAGTGGAGCTTGTTTGACAGAAAACACAATTTACAAAAAAAAAAAACATTTTGATTTTTTTCCTTTGACACAATACATTCAGACACAGAGCTCATACGGTAGGCTGCTGTATTTTATGAGAAAATTCTCTCAACTTGTTTCTAGTGGTTAAGTGATGATTCAGTGAGCCTTCAGACAACTCAAAGTAAAACAAAAACTTGAATTTAAAGGAGACACTTAACCAAAGGCAACTGTGGATCATGGATCTCTCTGTTTTCAGGGCTTACACCAGAGGTGCAAACAGTCATGACAAATCCTACCATAAAAAATGTTGAAATTAAAGGGACAGCACAATTGTATGCTCCATGGCACAGGATTGATGATAAAGGGTATAGAAAATGTACCTTTCATAGAGTGTCTTTTCCTTTTCTAGCTCATGTCAATTTTGAAAGTTCTTGCCCTACAAAAAACAGGGCAATATAGGGCAGTGCTAAAAGCAAATGACCACGAAGATACAAGATGACTTCCTCTCTGTCTGGCCTCTTCTTAATTTAACTAGCTGAGCCAAAGTTAAGACAAAAGTTTGAGCTTCAGTTTTGGGAATCCTTTATGCGGCTCATCACTTGTCAGCAGGATCTTTATGAAGTCTTGTCATTGGAGGTCTGCAACACAGACTCATTTAACCTCTCTTCTTTCATTGTGCCCATATATTTGCAGAGTATGCACACTGTAGAACACTGCTATATAATAAATAAGCCAATAGTGTACACAGGCATTTTAGTCACATGCATTACAAGCATTTGACTTGTGTTACATGCACATTATTTTGCATTTTAGGAGAGTTTTGATTTAATTACCACTACAAACAAAGAAGCAACTGGTCAAGGTTGGCCACAAATCTTTATTTAATCACTCGCTGCTGGATCACTTGTTCTCTGCTGCATTATGCTTCTCTGTAATGGAGAGTCGTTATTAATATTTGTGGCCATGATTGTCGGTGGCACTGTTAGATATGTTTAAAGCCTATAATAAATTTACCGCTTAGTGGTGTGTGTGTGTGTGCATGTTGCATGTGAGAGAGCGTACTTGGCTCAGGCCAGGTCAGGCTCAAGCTGTAAAACAGCATCCTTTGTTGGTCTAGTGTGAAGCTAAGAAGCTGCCTACACGGAAACATTTTCAACAGAAAATAGCAAATTCTTACTGTGTTTTGGCCGTTTGTACACACGACAGTGTTTTGAGGGCCTGAAAATGCAAACTTTTGAAACCAATCTTTCAAAAACGTCACCCCTGTTGCTGTGTAAATGGGCAATGCACGAATCCTGTGAAAACGGTGATGTCATGGCCCCACTTCATACATGCATTCTCAGTGAAATAGTCTTGCACAAGTAAGAGGTAGTCACACCGCCACCTACTGGCCTGACAGGCATACTAAAGCATTTCTGAGTTTGCAGATTAATATTCATGAAGAGATTGTTTTTAAAACGTTGTCGTATAAAACGCAGATTTTTTTTTTTTTTTTACACAAAGGAAAGACTTTTTTGTTTTTAGCAGGAAGCTGTCATCTAAATATGGCATAAGACCAGAGTTTTTTGTGCCCAGGCATGGCTCTGAAAAAAATGGAGCTTTAGAAACTACAGGTAAGATGTATTCTGTTGAATCCATATAGTTAATTGAAATATATACATGTTGTAGATCTTGTGAATCCTCTTCAAAATTAGACTTTCTCATATGCCACGAACAACAAATAAAACAATGTTTCATCAACAACAGACTCTCTAGCAGGTGTCTGATAGAGAAATGAACACCTGAGCTTTCATGTGCGTGGGGTCTTCAATATCAAAGAACCATTTAAACCGCCTGTTCATGAGTTTTTTTGTTGTTGTGTTTTTTTAATTCAGGTTTTCACTTCACTCCATTGCGTGCTGTTTTGATTAGTCATACATTTGTGTGTTGTCTATGGTGTCCTTCTCAGTATTCAATTGGCTGGCTGGATGGTTTTAAAGCACTGTTGAGTGTGAATTCTTACTCTCTCTCTGATTGTGAAGCACTAATGACTATAAGCAGCTGCCACAAGAGCAATGGAACATGCATTTGTAAATGTAATACATTAAACATGCAAACGCGGTGAATGCTCTTTGTCAAACGGAAATTTAAGACACACTGTGTCTGCATTTGATTACCTGTATTTGGAATATCAAAAGGACCTTGTCAAGAACTCCCAGAGAGTAACTGCTTTAGAACTGAAAATTGGAAGAAAATTTCTTTTATGAGAGTTCAACCTTTCTTGAACATGTTTTCTAAATAATGCATTTCAAAGTGCATCGTTAGCAGAGTAATCAGACACAGTCATTTAAAACAAGAAAGGTAGAGAACCTCTTGAATGCAAAAGTCTAATGTTTTTTCTTACTGTAGTGCTGCAACATCAAGATGTGAAGTGTTGTACATGGAACATGCGGGTATAGTAAATATATGCAGTCCACACAGGTGAGAGCTTTCCAATCTAATGCTCCTCCTCAGGCAGCATTGACCAGATAAGTCATACATGTTACAAGAGAAAGGGAGCTTAAAGGATGTCAGCAGCATACATCACCACAATACATTATAAATCTGACAGCCCTTAGACAAACAGGGAACCTATATGTTTTTGAATGAATGCCTGAATAATGCAAATAAAAACTGTACTGTGTGAATAAATATGTCACGGAAATAAGATGACGTGATACCAGCCGTGTTTCCTCCTTCACGAGCAAATATTTTTAAATTAAAATTCTAACCGAACATAAAAACATTAATCTGACCAAATGCTTAATCTATACCACATAACCCACTCATGCCGTGCAATACAACACAGAAGAAGCACAAATAGAGAAGACCTAATCTTTTCCCTTGTAGTAAACATAAAGAATCTTAAACCAAAAGAAGGATTTTAAAAATTGGACCCAAGATATTGCAAAAACTGAGCTGTGCCAACATGGTCATCCTTTCAGGTCTCAGATCACTCATGCACATTCACTGTTGTGGCCGTCGATGTTCTCTGCCTTGGCTCGACATTAGGTCAGTCCTCTTAAGTGATAAGCCACCATGTTAAAGGTTGAAGATGGAAGGACAGGAGGAGGAGGGAGAAGTTGAGATCTGCAGTATTTGCTATCATGACCACACCTGAAGGGAATTGATGACCTGGCTGTTTGTAGAGTGTGACTGTGTGTGTGTTTGTGTGTGTGTGAAAGAGAGATGAAAAGATAGAGACAAGCCTTCCCTGGCAGGGATATTTGTGCGTGCACTACTATATTTTGCATTGTGTATGTGTAGGTAATGGGCAGGAGGCTTGGAAAAATTTCCACATTCAGAGAGGGTGAAGGAGAAAGAGAGGTTTTGATTGAGTGCCCGCTGAGGTCCCATCAGATGTGGCTTAAAGGAATAAAGGATTCATTTGAAGGAGGGTGAGAAAGATTACATACAGTCCTCACATCTATCCAAATCCCTTCAAAATCCCTCTACATCACACTTATCAAGCCATGTGCAGCGCGGTACACTAACTCTCATCGGTCTTATCACAAGGCTGCCACGTATCATGGTTGTCTAGTAAAGGTGTAACGTATTCCACAACACACTTTGGATCATGCATAAGGTTACTGGGCTGCACTTCTGTCTGAAAATGCCAAATTTAAATCACCAGGGTGCTTAAAAGAAATGCCAATATCGGTCATTGGGCAATTCCAGCCCTTCATTTAAAGGCAGTGATATAACGCTAATTATAAAAATTGCTCAAGTCAAATAATCTGATTGGTCACTAGTACTGTTATGATAACCATGAAAATGAGGATGATGGGGCACCTGGTGGCTCAGTCGGTAGAGCAAGTGCCCCATATACAGATGCTTTGTCCTTGTGCAGCGGACCCAGGTTCGATTCCACCTGTGGCCCTTTGCTGCTTGTCATTCCCCCTCTCTCTCTCCCCTGTTTCCTGTCCACTCTTCAGCTATCCTGTATATAAAGGCCCAAAAAAATATCTTTAAAAAAAAAAATGAGGATGATGTTTAATTACTTTGCATAATTCTGTATCAGTCTGTTCGTATGTAGCTCCAGCTTGCTTCTCTCTTATTAAATACTCCTGCAAACCGTAACATTTTAGCAGTCTTTAACTTTATTAATTTATTGCAAGCCACATTGTGCCACATGGTTCTAATTAACTTGGCTACGACATCAAATTAGATTTATGCAGACTGTGCAATGATGAATTCGGCTATGAGGACACAGGCTGTGAGAACCAAGCCCTTAACCAGCTATATTTGGTTGCAAGACCAGGACAAAGGGGGCCAAGACCAAAGATAGCACAAAATTTCATCATCTTTTGTCTGGAACAGCCCAAAATCACCTAGTGTGTGGTGGGCTTAAGACAGTTATAGGCTATAGGTACATTTCATCATTTCAACTGTTACAACAGCTACACAATGGAAACACTTAAGACTGACTTTAACATCTATGGTGGTCTAACTATGGAGGAGTGGATTAAACAGTTCAGAAGAAATTAGACCTTTCTGTAGGGTTTATTCAGTCTGACAAATGAATGACTGATTAAGATTGTGCAGGGGTAACTGGTAGGCTAGGCTAGGTTAAGCTTAACTAAATGAAGTCGCTTAGCTTGTATGTTGCTTGGTAACTGCCTTACTTCATGTGCAGGCTGCCAGAAGGACCTATTGCTGGCTATGTAATATGAATAAAACTATCATGGCTGCCTTTGAGCTAACGCTTAAGTAATGTTTAAAACAAAAACTTTACCATGAACCCATGGGAAATAAGTGTTTGGGAGTAACTAGCTATGTGACATAGTTGTATATAATACCATTAGCACTTGTAATAAGTTAAGCAGT
>JAQFJA010000023.1:29329522-29340244 GCA_029874485.1 Naso brachycentron
TCCTGTGCACAACAAAACATTGCCTCACTGCAGCATCACTGTATCAGTTTATTTATTGGTTATTTTCAATGAGAATGCAGATCATATCATTTCAGATTTCTAAATACATCAATATATACTGAAACTTATTTCTACATGTTTACCAACAGTCTATGCGGCAACACGCAGCATCAGTGAATGACACTCTGTAAAACACCCACACCCAGTGTTTTTGTGTAAGCTCACACACCAGCAGCAACAGATCAGGATATGCCACCGTTCTGTTCCTGCATCAGTGCACATCAACGCTTCAGACACACACCAACTACTGAGCTGTGAAGACTTAGTTGATGCATCAATAAAGCATAAAACTATGCTGATAGTTTATCAACTGAAACAACAAAGACAAATGTCACAAAAACAATAATTGCTAATTTCAGCTCTTGAAGCGTTTCCACTTCATGTTGTTGTGAACTGAAGATCTTTTGCTTGTAGGGAAACATAAAAAGAATTTTTTAATGTCACCTTGGGCTCTTGTTGGATGTCTATAAGCACTGTTTGACATTTCAAACACAGCATAATCAAATAATGTGATGATATTTGCATATGCTTTTTGGCATGGCATCCCTCTGCAACACAGCAACACAGCTAGAGTGTGTTGCACTTAAAATCTTGCATAATATCTGGTCAATCCAAAAAAACAAACAAAAAAACAAAAACAAAAACCCTCAAGTTGATAATAAAAACAATCATCAGACGCAGCCTTAAAGTGACTGATAATGGTGCAACCTGCAGCTTAAACAGTAATCTACTAAAAACCAATACCCTCTCTTCTGTTATTCAGCGTTAACATAACTGGTCTCCCAACCGCCCACCCCTCAAAAGTCACCATAACGCACGACCCCAGACAGTGACCCCCCAGAAAAACACCAGTTTCATGGGTTTCTGTCGACCATGCATTAGGCTTTTTGTCTGCATATGTACAGTATCGATCTGCAAGCACACACACACACACACACACACACACACACACACACACACTCCACATAAACACATTTTCCCTCAGCTTGCAATAAAACTGTCTAAGTCTCCAGTTTATGCACTGGACTTATTTGTGGTGGCAGATTATCTACAGCAGGAGTTCAGGAAGTTCATTCACACAGCTGCACACACTCCTCACCACAGCCCTACTATTAATACCGCTCTTTGTCGCTCTCACACACGCCTTGCATGCTACACGCAAAAACATGGCGTCAGAGCAGCAACTGTGATCTGCTTCAGCAGCTCCACTCACTTGCTGCCTCTTTTCAATCAACCCTCAGTGTGCTGGACAGAGATAAAGAGGAAGAGATGCAACAACTGCCCCCCTCCACAACTGGGGGGGGCACGCCGGCTGCCAGCTGGGTGCCACAGAGCGGTTAGAAAACCAGGAAGTAAAACCTGCCGGCTGACAGGCGGGGCATCACGCTGTCTGAAACACACATCTACAGTATCTGTCGCAGCTGCTGAATGTGCTGGTTTTCTTCTTAATAAAAGAGATTTGCTCAGTGTTTCTTCAGCTTTAGCAGGTCAACATATTGACTGATCAGCTCTCTGATCTTTCCTCCATCAAATTATTGATATTATAACAGCAGCAGCCTTCAGAGGGTTGAGAGGGTTCTAAACTTTGGATCAACACTAAACAGTTAAAATATTCACTCTCAAAGTGGTACAAAATTTAAAGAAAGGATCAAATCAATGTTCTCTGTCTGCATCATTCATTTTCCAGCTTTGTTTCATATCGTGAAGTCCTCCCCAGCACCTCCTCCCCTAATTTTCATACGATGTTTACGGTGTGTTCAGGGACACAGTGAGAATCAGTTATAATGGCATCTATTTACGAAAGTTCAGTGACACAAAAGAACACCAATGCACTTTATTATCATGTTTCCAATTTCAGTGAGACCATTGTTTCAGTGAGTCCAGTTAAAGTGTAGGAATGCACTTAAATCTAATTTTTTCATTTTCATGTTATGGCAGCTACAGCGGTGTGCTCGGTGATTTGCTAATATAAAATATATTGGAAGGGAACTTCCACATTAAATTGTTTTGACTCAATTTGTCTGCTGAATTATCAATATAATATGATATAAAGTACAAAGACCACTCAGATTGTACACAGCAACTTGTATTTCACTCCTGTTTTTACATTTTCAGAGGACTATGTGCAATATATCAATGTGCAATACATCATGACACATATTGTATCGTAAAGTCTTCACCATTAAACCAGTTCAGAGCTAGAAGGATTCTTAATGATGGACTTGATCTGCAAGAAATACTGCTGCAACAGTTTTCTTCATCTATTAATTATTGCATGTCAGCTTTCAAGCAGACATTACAAATATTCACAGATTTTAACCAACAAACGATTAACCCAAAAATTGCCTCCAACTATTCAGAAACAAGTATTGCAAATTTTCTTATCTCTCCATGACAGTAAAGCAAATATCTTTAGCTTACTTTCAGCTTTGTGAATTCAGACAACATAAAATAAAACCAAACACTTGCTGACCGCATTCTATCACAGCAACTAACATATGTTAAATAAAGATAACTAATCAATAATAGCTACTAATCAATACAGTGCTGACTCTCCGCAGCTTCCAGTCTTTACAGGAGGCTGATTTAGTGACTTCTTCACCTCCGGATCAACATTTCAAAGCCAACTACATTCAACAGCAGACAGCTGAATGTGTCACTGCCACTAAAATAAAACTACATGGCTTCCGCTTACACTTTTCAAAGTAAAATCGTGAACGTAGCAATGTGTAGCAGACAGTGACACGGATCTTTTCCAGAACTATCTTTCTCATTTTTTTTAAATTCATCAAATATGTTGATTTCTCAAATTGTCATTCGCAAGAAAATAAATCACAAAATATTTTGCTGCACGACTACTGGTTTATATTGGTTAAAAAAAATTACGTAGTTCTTACACTATATGCTGAATGTCATTTTAAATATCGTATAATATCACTAAAAACCGGTTTGGATTTGATCAATGAATTGTGCACTTGTACACTTTTTGGTAATGCTGATATTCAGAGGTCACCTCACTGACTGGTGTTATAGTTGCTGCTTTAAATCCGACTGCATTTTTCTATTATTTGAGACTCATTTTAATGTACGTACATTAGTCTACAATCTACGCTACACAATTTTTTTTAAATGGTTAATCTTTGAATGCATCACGCATAATACAATCTATCTCTTGCTTCCCATCCCATCTTTTATCCTTTTAAGTTAAAACTTCATCAATACAATCGGGACTTTTAGATTCTAAATTTTGTAGGGGGAAAAAAATCCCAAAACTGTAAATCTGTGGCTCTGTAAATCCACACTTACTCATACTTTTATGATATTAGCTTTTGTATAACGTGAGTAAATTTTATTAAATTAAATGATTATTTTATTTTGAAGTGTACCTTGCCCAGTTTCCGGTATAACTCCCGCTAGTTCTTGCTAGCTTACTGCAGTTGACAAATTGCTAACTAACGTCGTCAAAATGACACGTACCTGCTGTCTGTCTGCCGTCATCCTCAAAGATGAGTCTGAAGTCCAGCTCCTCAGCGAAGTTTAATGTGGACATTGAACTGGAGAGACACTAAATTTCCTCAGAGTCAGCCGTTAAACAGACCTGTCTGTCTTCAAAACTGACCTGTCTCACTCACTTCCATCCGACTGGAAGTAGGACTCTGTTTCAACTGGAGCGCCAACACCACGTCGACCGATTTCACGACTGTCAAAGTAGTTAATATATTGGACAAGATCAATAAAATCGCCTCCGCGTCGTGTAGTAAAACCGTAAAAGTCCCATTGTCGCGTTAAGTTGTTGTGTTCGGTGTTTCTGTGTCGGTTGCAGCGAGTTTTACTCTCCTCCAGGTTGATCCGTATGCTGCGTTCAAAGTCACCTCGTAAACTCTAAAACGTATTTCAGAGACGTTAGGTAACGATAAACGGCCTTGAGGTACAGTCAGAAATAACTGTTGAAGTTTAATTATTAATAATAAGAACGTCAAACTTGAGATAGAAAACAAGCTTTGTGAAATTTTTGTCATTCCTGGTTCTGTAATACAAATAGCTAAACTATTTTTAATGTATGTATTCATTTATTTGCTAGAACCTGTTTTGACTTGGCCTATACATTTTCTTTGGCCATATGCACGTCAAATAAAACTTACGTTGTGTTTATGATTTTAATTTTGTGTTTAGTCTGGTTGTATATGTGGAGCCCGGAGAGTGTCACTGTAGTAATTTTACATTTAATCAGTATGTTAATGGAAGTGTAATACACTTATGTAAATGAAAAGTTTAAATTTAATATCCAGTAATGCAGTAATGCACTTACACAAAGAGATTATTGTCATTGACTTTGCAATTAAAATTAAGAAAATAATAAAAAGCTCTATTCATTATTGACAGCTGTCATTTTACAATAACTGCAGTAAATGAAATGCAAAGTGAAATTATTGTCATGAGATCTATGAGCTGTGAGACAAAATATGACAGGCAGACAGGCAAATAAAATCCCAATTAGTTACATTTAAAAGCTTTTATAAAGCTAATATGACTTTTCTGTATCTAAATACATTTTTTAATTTATCAGTAAAACAAAGAAAAGAGACGCTAGAATAACCTTTAAAATATTATTCTGATGGCACACTTGAGACTGTACATATATGAATAATGTTTATGATTCATGTATTATCAATCTTCTGTTACTTCACATCTTTCATGTGCAGCTGTTTTACTGCTGCCTTTTACAGTTTGGACATTTCTGCACAGGATTATCAAAGCTCATCAGTCAACAGTCTTGATCTTTTGGTATTTTTGTTCTGCACTTAACATGTTTCAGAGATGGTAGAACAAAAACATCATGTCTGCCACAGTGTCTAATAGATTTGAAGTGTATCTGATTTTGAATCCTTCTGTGATACAGAGTTGCGTTTACAGCACAGGGTCCCACGGTGAGGCAGCTGAGCTTTGTTGGTTCCTCTGCACACATGAATGGACTGTGATTCTCGTGTCTCCCAGTGCCTCTGAAGGCACCTGTAGGTAGCCCGGTGATGACGTCAGTGGCTGGGTGTCTACATCTCTCAAGTTCAATTGAGGAGTTAAAAGTTTTGTTATCATAAGAGCAAAGGCTGCTTTGGGAGGACATGCCGGGTGTTATTATTTTACAACCATTTATCTCCATAATGGAGGAACATGTCACCTGAATGCAACACTGTGGCTCGTTCATGTGTGTTCATCAGTCAGCAGCTACACTGTCAGGAGGATAAATTTATTTTAAAGTTTTGGTCTTCTCATTGAATTTGTCAAGAAATATAAAAAGAAAAAACAGTAACACACTGTTCATTTAAGGTGAACAAGAAACCAACCGTGTTTGAAAGTTTTGAAAGAATTTTTTAGGAGAAAACTTAAAGGAACCAGGAGAGGACACAGATACAGACAGAAACATATGGCACCATATAGGCATTTTAGTGAAGTGGTGATGGCGATGAATACATTTAAATTCATGTAATCACACATCAGCTGTCAGTTAAAGGATGCCGTCAGGAGACAAATGATGAGTTGAAATTGATGAGTAGAAAAAAAAGTGTTCCTCTGTAAGGCACCAAGGTTATCATTACTTCCTGTTTTTTTCTGAAATATCTGAGGGCATGAAACTGTAATATGAAGGCTCAGCACTGCCCCCTAGTGGTGTCAAATCCACATCTTCAGTTGCCATGTAAGAACATGGGTTTCACTGAAATAAAACGTGTACGGAAAATCAGGAGGATCTACAAGACTCTCCCACCTGACCTTGTGGAAGACTGTACATGCAGTTTAAACAGGTGAAAACAGGTTTGACTGAAGTCATCAAAGTGAAAAACCAAAGTTCAAAACTAAAAAACAAGTCAAGCAGCTGCTGTTTGTGTTTGAGAGAAAATCATCTCGACTCAGAGTTCATTTTTACGATGAACATAAATACACAGACATGAAATAATTGACCGATTTTTGATGCAGAGTAGCAAAAAAAAAAAATCCCCTTTGAGGTTGCCTTTTAAAACTCCTGAACTGATTTGTTCTTTTAGTTCACACAGACGTCGGTCAGCGTCTCATCCGTCTGTGTGAACGAAAAGAAAAGTTGGTGATGTTCAGAGACTCTGCAGTCGATCCGGAGGTGTTTCTGCTTTGTGATGGAAAACGTTGGCCTCTGCAGCGGTCTTTGACTTTTCTGTTTCCTGTTGGATGTCGGCTGCATGTCGTTTTTTGCTTCCCTCTTCTTCTGTGGTGCCATTGATCTTCCCCTCCCTCTTCCTCTTGCAGACCAGGCCGGAGTCTTCCTCTCCGATTCGTCCTTCTGGTATTCCCAGAACTCGCAGACAGACGATGGCGGCCGCTTGTTCTGCAAATTTCTTCGACTTCTCCCTTAAAAGTGAAATCAACATTAGAGCTGTCGACACTGGTTCTGTCACTCTGTGTGTGTGTGTGTGTGTGTGTGTGTGTACTGACCACAGTGATGATCTGTACTTCTTCTTTGCCACAGTCACAGTCGACTGAAAGGCTCGATCCTGTGATCGCTGCACCTGCAAAAACACGACAGACAAACTGGTCACAGCTGCTCTGATGGCAGTTTGTCAAACTGAAGAACTCAGCTGATCTTCAGATGTTGGTGCCACTGATTCTTTGTTTCCAGGCTTGTTATTTCAGCTGTTTGTGCCAATTACAGATGAAATCTGACGTCACACTAATGCACCATTTTTGCAAAGGTGCTGCACAATTATAACGGCATTTATACATCAAATGTGTTTTTTGCAAATTATTCACAAGAAAATATTTTTTTGAACTGCTGATTGGGCATGAGTACTTTCACACAGAACACGAATATCATGAATATCTGACCCTTAAATTTTTCGGATCAAGGCCAATTTTTCCCAAACCATCACACCGTGAACAAATGCATCAACAAATCACGATGGTTGTGAGGCGCGGACATCACATCCGTATCCCTCAACAACATAAACAACAATGACTGACAAGTTCATTATGTGTCCTGCAGCACCAGGTGCTGTTTGACAAACGACACGCAAATTATAAAGACAACAATCTTACCACATGGCCACAGAGAATCGCTGATCAGCTGGGCTGTAAATGGTAACGATACTTAATGTAGCTCACTTTTGGATGAGGTAGCATCAGGTAACATATGTTAACGTCATTACGTTTTTCAGAGTGTCTGGGACTTCAACAACGGATACAGTGCAGCAATAATTGTTACATCGGCTGCAGTTAATCAAATGGCACGCCCCCATTCCTCCTGACGTTCCCACTTCGCTGTGTGTGGAAACAGAGCAATGAAACTCAATTCTATACTGCTGGATGATGTTATAAACCCAGACACAATGTTGGTAAGTTTTCCAACTTGTGTATCACTTCCACAACTGATAGAGTGCAGCAATGATGGTTATATGGGCCGTAGTTAATGACAGGAAATGGAAAGTCCCCCCCTCCTCTGAATGGGCTAATATAGGTGGGCTGTGTGTATTCCCTTTATTCATGCTGGGCCACAATGGTGCTTTGATTCTAGATGAACTGTAGCTTTCGGGTTATGAAATAACATTGAACAGGCTGATAATATTCCTAATCTTTAAATGTGTTTTTTGTGAGAACGAACGTTCGGTGGTTCGTTGACACCAACAAATGTCTGAAGCCTATAAAATGGCTTCAGACAGCCGAACCACTCAGTCATCACAGTGATGGTACAAATGCTAATACAAGCATTAAACCTGAGCAACACCTTCTAATGATTCAGCTGCTTTTTGGTTCTTTTGGTGGTGCAGTTTATTTCACACTCAGTTTAAGGTCTTCCCATTAACAACCAGGGCATTTATCTTCAGATCTTGTTAAACTGGAGTTTTTATCTCAGTGTCACTTGTCTGGTAAATGACAGTGAATCGAGCGGAGGACTTTGAGGTTTCCGCGTCGGTTTCAGAGCTGCAGAAGTTCACAGGACAGATTTCAGGAACTCTGGAGTTTCTCACCGTCTCGTACAGTGGCTGCTCCAGCTTCTCCTTGCGGCTCCACTCCAGCAGGAACATCTTCGGAGTAATCTGAGGTGGATACTCCCTCCTAAAGCCACAAACACACAGACAGCATCAGACTGCTCATAGGAACAAGCACAAATTTGCAATAGCTGCGACCAGCAGCAAAAAATGCTGGGATGTAAAATACTGTGTACTTGTTTGAATGTTACAATCCTTTGTCTGCAATGATGCCTCCCTCAAGAGTCCACAACAAAGGGCTGATGAGTTATGGAGAATGGGAACAGTTTATCAGCTGTCCTTTGGCTCATGACCAACCTTTCCACTAAATCTTGTGCAAGTCTTCAGACGCAGCAGGTGGTGGAGTTCCCTAAGCTGTGCGGATTAAATGGACCCAGACCCTGCAGAGTCTGGATCTCTGAATGTTTTGGGCTTTCTACAGCAGGTACAAAGCGGAAACCCTCGCAGTGTGCTCAAGCTCAACCAAGTCCCTCCCTTATCACGAAAATCTGCATCTTTTTAGTCCTCGCATACATGTGAATTAACGCTCAAATGAAATGAGTTTTTCATGTGAATAAAGCAAACAAATAATTTTATTTTCACCCTGTGTAAACACACAGTACAGTGCTGGACTGACCGTTCAAACTTGACAGCCATGGTGGTGACGTCTCCGTCCATGACGGGTCGCTCCGGCTGGCTGCTGCTCTGCAGGGCGTCCCTCCTGATCTGCAGCCGTTCCTGCGTCTGCTGGTAAAACTGCTGCAGCCCGTACGCCTCGCTGCAACGCCACATTCACACCATGTCACACATCACTGACAAGTGACATCAGAGTCCAGCAGACTTCTGTGTCACCTCTGCTTCAAACAGCCAAGAGTTCTGTACCTGATGTCAGCGTTGGTCTGAGCCGCCTGCACCTGCTTCCCCAAAGGAGACTCCACCTTGTCTCTCAGCATCTGACACAGACAGTACTTTGTGTTGAAGGCGTTGTTGTCGTACCGGATCGCCTGCCAATCAAAACAGTAACAGATTCAGTCACTCTGGAAGACATGGATCAGACGTTTTGACCACAAACTTCAAACATTCAACTCAAATGAAAAAAAAACAAAAACCAAAAAAACAACCACCACAAGATGAACTATTGTCCACAGTCACCAATTAGGACATTTTTGTACTTTGTAAGAAAACATGCAGAAACTCACATATTTGAGGTATTCCTCCATCACTCCCTCTACAGGAAGTAGCCCCTGCTTGCTGAAGACTGACGCGTTCCACATGGCAGCACGAGCCAACATGACCGACGAGGCGCCTGTCGACTTCCTGAACTCCTCGATGTCACCGTTTGTCTTCACCACATCCAGAGAACCTCCGCTGCACACGACACAGCAGAAAACTCACGTTTATTATCCAACTTTAAACTGCCTGCCTTCCACAGAGCCCTTTCATCCATCAAAAAGGGTTTTTTTAAGGTTTTGCTTCGTCTAAACATGTTTTATTTGCTTTATTTTGCCTGTACAGCACATTGGTGAATTGCTTTGAAATGTGTTTTATAAATTAAGTGAGCTGGATCAGTGCGCAGCCTTGTTACAGTTTGAGGTGCTCTGCTTTTAAAAACAGTCCTTGCTCCATTTTGTAGATAGAAATGAGAGAACAGTGAGATCAAAATTAAAGGTGATAAATTCTTCTCTGCGATGGATTATCTGCCCAAAATAAGTCTCTGCGAGTTTTAATAAACAGGAAGCATCTTACAGCATTTTTCTTCAACAAGCTCTGCAGGTGCTGAGGCTTACTTGGCGATGACGGGGATGGAAACAGCCCGAGCGATGGCCTGAATGTAGTCACAGTGGATGGGGTGCCTGGGACGCTCCTCCTTAAACCTGAAGCACAGTCAGCGAGGGACACGGTGAACACATCATACTACAGGAGTGAAGCAGCCAGGCAATTCTCAGGATCAAGATGCATCTGGGGCCGGTATCACGAAGCGAGCTCAACTGGGTTACTCAGACCGGTCCAGCTCGACTAACCCTGACAGAGGCGGTCAGGATAATCGGTATCACGACGTTGGTTATCAACTCAGTAACTCAACCCAGGATTGCCTTATCAAGAGCCATGAACGCAAACGTATAAGGGGCGGGATCAGGGCAGCAGACCAATCGCAATCATGAGCATCAAGCGAACAGAGAAGCACTGCTGATTGATTTTAACAGAGTACGAGGAGGAGAAAAGCATCATTTTAGAGAAGTCCAACACTGTGGCTGCTGCCAGAAGAAGGCAAAATGCATGGCAACGCATAGCAGACGGCGTAAATGCGTTAAGTTACTCATCAGTGGCTTAAGTATCCAACATCTGACACTGATCACATTCGTGAATCCAATTAAATCAATGTGCTGCGCAGATGAATGACAGTTATAGTCTCATTGTCCCAGATACAAGCCCTCAGGGGTCAAAAGCACCTGGGAGCAGGTAAAGAACAAACACAGAAACATCACTGTGTCTGGTTAGTTGGCCTTTTTAATGTCATAACATTAAATAGGCTGTAGCCTATTTACCAGACGCAATGGTGCCACAGTTAAGTCATATCAATAAACTAAGTTGATAGCTTGAATAAAATAATCCTGATATTGAGCCGTGTTAGAAATTAGCAGGAGCAAAGGGCAAAAATATACTCTCCCTCTTA
>JAQFJA010000023.1:29375157-29386056 GCA_029874485.1 Naso brachycentron
CATGATGTCTGTCTCATGATCCTTACGTTGTAGCTGTCTGCTCTAACAGCAGGAAACAAAACTACACATTGATACCTTTATTTACTGTTTGGTTATGAATCCTCCCTGACAGTGTAGTGATCTTGAAGGGCCAAATCTGCGTGATCATGAACCACACACTCGCTTCAGATTTCTCCATAATCATCCCGTGATCTCGAGATGAAGCCTCATTATAATGTGACAACTAGATAAATCATCCTGTTATCACAGGAAAACGAGTTTTGTTGTCCCCTGATAATGCATTAATTATATTTTTTTTATGATTATTTCATGATCTCAAGATAACAGAATGAAAAAGAGATATTAGCTTTTATTTAACAAGACGTTATTATAAATGAACAAAAATATAGTATACAGAACGGTACACAAAGGACAAAAATTAACAGTGAAATAGCCAGGGGTAACCTACATCACACAAAAATATTCAAAGAGCCTCACATATTGACGGTTTATGTTGGAGTCAGAGTTTCATATATTGTTCAGTGTCTCAGAGGAAAAACACAAATTGAGGTTTTTTATAGTTTAATTTACATTTATGAATGTAAAATTTTGCCACAATCAATACATTTGTTATAAAGAACTTATCCTCTTTTCTTAAAAAACAAACAAACAAAATATTACATTGTCCCACATTAAAGCAAAATCTCTATAAACGTGGTCAGTGATGAATCTGCTGAAGTCTTGCCTTTTTTTTTTTTATTTTTCTTTTTTTGTACATGAATAATGCCAAAAACAGGTGCGACACTGTTTCTGGATGGTCCTCACAGGAAAAAAACTATTTGTTGTTATGTCTCTTTTGAATTTCACCATGTAGTTATTAGCAGGGCAGTATTTGTAAATAATTCTACAGTTTTACACAACTGCTAAGACACATTTCTGTAAACCAAGTTTTCAAGTTACATTCACAAAACCTCGGATTCCTCTGGCAAAATCATACAATCACATCAAAACAGTTTTATCTGTGCTCATTATCAAACACTGTTTTCACATCATACACACAGCAGTGAAACATAAAAACACTACTGAGCATACGTTACACCTTACATCAAAAAACAGGAAACACATTGGTCAGATCGCTCCAGAAAGAAAGCTAATTAGGTAGCCAGACAGAACTTTGTTCTGAACACGTAAATGGTCCACAGCACACAAAAAACCCCAAAACAATAAAAACAATTTAAAAAACCCCAATGACAACAAAGACAGACAGAAATCCACAATAAACAAATGTTCAAATATTTACATATGGTTCCACAGTCTCCAGGTGAACCTGACCACACTCATTGCTGGGTTTGTTAGTGTTGCAGTAACGCTGTTAGCTGGCTCAGATAGCCTACACATACAGTCAGACATGAGGTTCCTGAGCACAGCAGAGCAGGTAGATACACCAACACTCACAAACATCTGGCTGCAGCCTCATGCCATCATCATGGGCTACACTGAGTTTCTGAATGCTGCTTTTTTGTAGTGTCGCCACAAGTGGACAGTATACATTGGGGTGTAGAAAGCTCTAAAAAGTGTTCTCAGTTAATGAGCACATACTAAATTTGTGAATTGACATATTAGCTTGTGCGTACATCGTACAATACTGTCTGTAAATGTCCCTATCATCTGCCAGGTCATTAGTTATATAATGTCCTAAGTACTTAGCCTCATCACATACTTTAAGGACAGTACCACACAGAGGGAAATCAGGAAATGACAGTTTACTGTCCTCCCTACTTCTTAAATCATAATATTACTCTTTTTTGCATTTTATATGTCAAAGTCTGAGCCACATTGAGAGCAAACCCTCAGTAGCTGCTGAAGGCCAGCTCTATAAGGACAGAAAATCACCAAATCAGCTGTGTATATCAGTTGGTTGACAACAGTGTCACCAACCATACAACCTGTTCCATAGCCGGTTTACAGCTTCTATAAATCGTCCATAAAAACATTCAAGAGAAAGGGAGACAAAATGCTTCCCTGTCTAACTCCGTTACTCACGTTGAATGGAGCAGACATAGAGTCACCCCATTTTACATGCACTGACTGATGAGCATACCAAAAAACCAAGATTCTTACTAGAGATTCAGGAACCCCTCTGTTGAGGAGTGGGCAGCAGAGATGCATGGTGAAGCATAAGGAAGGCAAAACATCACGCTGGCAAGGAGGTTGGCAGGAAAACAGGCAGACTTTTATTTTCAGTCTCCAAAACGCAAAGAAACTCGGCTTTCTTCACAGAGCTCAACACGGCTGCTCTTCTCACACAGCAGGATCAAACACAGTCCATTCTCTGAAATCCAGCCCACATATACAGTGAAAAAACCCACCTTCCCAGTTTAAACTGGCCCATCAGGTAAGGGACAGGACTCAGGATTAACCAAAAATATACATTGTCGTTTCAGCTTGTGAACAAAACAAAGTTTCATTACATTCTTTAATATTACAACATAAAAAGTGTACATTCAAAGTAAACAAACTAATCAGACAGACCTCAAAATTTACCTTAACTAGCTCTAATATAATCACACATTCCTCAACCAATCAAAGACCAGAACCCGCCCACACAGGCACGTTATAAAAGGGCCGTTCTTAAGGCGTGCTTCCTCTTTAAGCACCGGCACAAGATGGCTTCCTCAAAGGACTCACCTCCATCAGGTTACCGCTCTTAACTCTTATGTCTTTTCAAAGATAACTTGAACCATCTCTAAACACAAACCTTCTTGTAGCTGTCATCTGACAGAACACCATACACCAAATAAAGAAAATTAAGAAAACTGCCTGAGTGTTTCCACACTTCTTTATTCTTCTTCATTTTGTTGTTTATCAAATGTTTAGCAGGGATTTTGTGCTTCCTCACACTCTCTGTTGTGTAACTTGTAAAATTTTCTCTGATTTACACGATCAAAGGCTTTAGAGGCATCAGTAAAACACATAAAAATTGTGGGATTGTGCCTGTTGTACAAATCTAAAATCTCCTTTAAAGCAAGCCTACACATATCTGTGCCATGTTTAGGTTTAAAACCAAACTGGCTGTTGGAGGTCAGGACAAACTTTTCCAGCCTATTCAGTATAGTCCTCTCCAAGACCTTGGATAAGATACTGGCCAGGGCTATAGGCCGGTAATTGTCCAAGTGGTTTATTTTACCAGCTTTGTCTTCGATGATAGGCACAAGTATAACAGATAAGACAGAATCAGGTAAAATACCATGAACTAAAAACCCAGTAAAACAAACAGCAGAGGACAGACAAACAAAAGTAAAAGTTCATTACAGCTATTACTGCTGTGATTGGTGGTTTCGCTGCCAGTCAAGAAATGACTCTTTGTGAATGCCCCATCGTCCCAATTCTCTGTTCCACAGTCTGTGCACAGTCTCACGGGAGCAACGCCAACGTTTCTGATACAGCCACTGAAGTCTTTTATCACTTCTGGGTTGTTGTTTGATGGTATACATTTGAGCCACATGATTTTGTCTAGCCTATACAGTCAGCTATCCCAAAGCCAAACAGTTTTAATTTGTCATACCATCTACGTGCCACAGGTAAATTGGACCCAAGGAATAGTATGTGCGTCTAACAAACCCACGACGTGTCCTCAGTAATGTTCCGCGTGGGTTGAGTCCACGAAGCGTCCTCATGACCGTCTCCTTTTTAACGTGAAGTCCATGTTTCTGTTTTTAATGTCAGCCACATAGTTCTGTAGCCAACCATCTGTCCAGGTCTGTGCAGCTCCGGTATGACGGCTCCTCTGACTTCATCCCCAGTTGTCCCGTCTTCTCAGTCCTAACTCTTCCAAACGTGCTTTTAATGTCATGATGGGCTGAAAGCGAGTCAAATATTACATTATATGTGTATCCTTTGTCAAAATATTCCTTATTTCCATACCTCACCTCATTCATAATTAGGTAGGCCTATTTGTGAGGAATCTTTCAACTGACGTCATTTACAAATCAATTCCAATGTGAAACAACAGCAGGAATAGTTACATTCTCTCTCTGAAACAAGGCACCTATGCTGCTATTGTTATTTTGAGAATGTTGTGAAAAACAAATTTTTCCGACTAGTGAGTCAACTGGGTTGGGGAGACAGAGAGAGAGACAGAAGTAGGCAGAGTGCCACCTGTATTTCTAAAAAGCATTATGGTGCCTGATGGAACGGCATCAAGTACTACGGAAAATTCTTTTGGGGTAACTGGAACATTGTATTTTGATAAAAATTCTCAACCACCCCTCCCCATTGAACAGCTGGCTCACCAACACAATCTGCTGCATCCATTTCTTTAAGAAATCTGTATCTGTGTGGTGAGAAATTGTCTTAATAAATCAGAGACCATGTTAAAACGACCTGCTTGTGGAATGCAGATAGTTTTAGAGGAAGAACACACACACAGACACACACACACACACACACACACATACATACATTTGAAAAAAGAAAAAAGATAGCAGCAACCATGACAGTACTCGGCTTCCGTTACGTTGCAGAACCACCCTCTCACCTCGGCGGTAACTGCCGTCTCCACAGTGACCTCTAACGGCCACAATCGGTATCAAGTACAGCCTCGTTTTGCTCTTTTACTCGCAGCAGCCGCGGATTCGCCACTTGTGACTCAACTTAAAGGTAACTCAATTTTACGTTTTACATAGTTAATTAGATTTTAACGAAGTAGTAGAATGATCTGAAAAATTACAAAATGGACACTTGTCAACGTCCGCTTCATATTGGTACATTTTTAGTTTTAGCGTTAAATTTAATTGAACTAACCTCACTGCACCGCCGGTACGCTAGCGTTAGCTAGCGGTTAGCTGACGAGCGCAAAAAATGTAACGTTAAAATAAGTTGAACTTCAGGCTAACTGTGTTGTTCGGCTTTCGGTAATTGCTTGCTGTTACGTTACTGCAATTTAGTGAACTTGTTGCATTTTCTGCAGTGCTTGTGGTTTAGGACTTCGGTGTGGCTTGACGGACCCGCGCACAATGCTGAAGATATCAATCTTCAAGGTAAGTTAGCTGTTAGCTTCTCAAGCCTTTAGCTTACTGTTGGTTCCTGAGTTAACCTTAAGTGGACGCTGCCAGTTAGACGGGCAGTTAGACGGGTTTTTTGGTCATGATGAAACTGTGACATTGATTTAAATCCACATGAATGTGTCTGGAAAAGGCGGCTTTGGCTTTGAATGTGATCGTAACGTTAGTTGTGATTTTGTGGGTAATTGAAGAAATTAACGTCAATAATTACAATCTTGATTACAAAAAGTTTTCAGACTGTAACTTGTAACACTAAGTAAAATCAGACTACCTGTATTTTTTTAAAGTGTTCTTGAACACATGAAACAATTATAATAAAAGTATCCTTTATGTAATTATGTGTTTGACCGAGTGTTGAACATCCATGTGGACGACTGAGCCTCCCGAGGATGCCACCTTCATGATACTAACACCTGTTAGCAATAAAACTGTCTGTGATTGGGCAGAAACAAAACGGGGACTTCAGGACTAGAAATACTGTGAACAGCGAGTGTGAATCTGAAAAAATTGGACCCAGTTCTTGTGCCTCTGTGAAACTTGTCTTCTCGCCCCTGCAGGTGGAGAACCCGTCCTGCCTCTGGGGTCGGGTCACCCGGTGTCAAGGCGTTGACGCAGAGACAGAAGAACAGTATGCAAATCTGTTGGTTCAGATGAACCTCTTCTACCACGATGTCAGTCAGGACCTGCGCAGGCTGAGGCCCACGTCCTTCGAGGAGGGACAGGTAATGATGATTTTACACACTGAACCTAGTGGGACGCCTTCTTGTGACACCTGAGCTGGAAGTGTGCTGTATGAGTGTGTTGCTGTATTTTCCCTCAGATTTGCGTGGTTTACTGGTCAGTGATGAAGTCGTGGTGTCGTGCTGTGGTGGAGTCAGTCATTATGGACTCTGTGACCTGTCAGGTTCGCTGCCTGCTGGTGGACCACGGAGAACAACTCGTCGTCTCCTCAGACCAGTAAGACCAGAACAGCACCAGCCATTGCTAGACTGCTACCATTCTTAGAGTGCATTCACGCTCGGCCCTGTTGTCCCGTACCGTGTCGAGCACGAATGTCCTCCCTTCCTTCTCCCTTGCTGCCCTGCGCTCACATTGCTCCAGTCTAACTGTGCCTGAGCATGCTTGAGTTACCTGATCTACACAGCACGACCTGTATTTTTATCCGCATTTTTTTCATCCTTTAATAACGTTTTTAAATTGTTCTCTGGTTCCTGCGACATACAAGACAATCACAGATTTTTCCACAGCTTTTTCTGCGGACATTGTCTGCTGTTGTCTGCCTGAATTTAAGGTAAACAAACACACAAACAGTCACAGAGATGTCGGCGCTCCGTGCTTGTGCTCGTGCATGTGCATCTGTACCGTACTGAAGTCCACCTCTTCCAAAGGTGCCAGGGCCAACAAAGCATCCTGTGCTTGAGTACAGAAAGGAGCGCTCACACTAGTCAAACAAACTGGACTTTAGGGGCCAAACATGCTCAGGCACGGTATGGATTGCCTAGTGTGAGTGCACCATTACTTAATTAGTCCAAATAGAAGTCTGCTTTTATTGGGATATATGTAATTGCAGATTACAGCAGCTTATCGGTTTTGAGTTGTAAATTTTTGTTTGGGCCTGAAATTTGGACATGTTGTCATTTTATGGCTGAAAAACCAAGATCACATCAAAGAGTTTGCAGAGTGTGAGAAGTTAATGTCTGTCTGTCTCAAATGTGTCTGTGATCTTGCGTATGTGTGGTTTCATTTTTGAATGTCCTGTTTTCATCTGACAGGATCCGTGTTGCTGCGCAGAATTTCCTCCAGTTGCCTTTCTGGGTGAAAAAGTTCCACCTGGCGGGAATCAAACCCACAACCCTGCAAGTGTCCATCTGTGAGGAGAGGGCAGAGCTCATGTGAGAAAAGCTCACTGCTTACCTTGAACTGCTAATAGCTGTGTGAAACTCACTGCACAGTATTCAGGGCATCCAGTCCCAAAAATATAGAGAAGCTCGTAATCTGAAGCTGATTTGAATCTCTGAATCACAAACATCTTTCCCTGCGTTACTGTGTGTCGGGGGGTTTACTGATATTTGTACAGTTGAATTAAAATTGACATCCAGCTTGATGTTCTTTTCCTCTGCAGTCCATCCACTCAGTGGGACAGCTCTGCTACACTCTACCTGCATAACCTGCTGCAAGGTGACCAGCATGGCAGATAGATGAACAACTGTGTTTTAATTCTGTGTTGTAGATTCTGGGCTTTACGAACAGGAGATGATGTGCTTTAAACTAGGGCTGCAACAAACAATTATTTAAAAAATGGATTAATCTGTGGATTATTGTTTTTTGATTAATCGATGAATTGGATTTTAAAAAAATAAGTTTTTAATCCCCCCCCATTATCCGAAAAACAAAGTGACAGCAGTGCAAAGTAGTGCACAAATAACAAGTGACTGTTTGAACATCCATGTGCTGTAATGATAAATTATAAATAATGTTTTGTTTTTAAAACTAAAACACAAACTTAATGTTAATATGCTGTTTCATCATCCAAATGTAAATTTTTGCAGCTGTTTTTAATTTAGTCTGTCTTGAGACGAAAATGTTGATTAGTTACAGTCACATTTTAGTCAATCTTACCTTCATAGTTAAGTTGAAAAAAAAACTGAAAATGATTTTAGTGCAGTTTCAGTCATCCAAAATTCATTACATGTCAGCTTTTATTCAAAATGTTCTCTCTGTAATATAGGCGAATTCAAAAAATCAAAAATTTGAATTGGGATGCATTGTCAAGTGTTAGACTTCATAAAAGGACCATCACACTCTCAACACTTTCCTTTGTGTAGCATCAGGATTCCTTACATGTATACCTGTATATCTCTGGAAGGGAGGGAAGTCTGTGCGTGTCACATCAGTCTGCACGACATGTCGATCGAAGATCGGAATGCATGCATTTCATTTAACTGCTGTAAAACAATTGAATAATCATTCAGACTTCACTGCTCCCGCTCCTCACCAGCTCCGTCCCTCCATCGCTTTCTTGAGGACATTTTCGTTTCCTCTCATCAACAAATTCCAAACATCCATTTTGTCACACTTTTTATCATCAGCGATCTGTTTTTAGCTCTTTGTCAGGTCCACATCATGAAAATAGGGTTGTTGATGTATATTTTTTGTTGCAGTATTTGTCAACGAATTAAACACTGGAACACCTTCGCCTCGCTCCGTTCAGCTTTGCCTGCATGTAAAGTAAACACAGGACACAGGGAGTGACACAATAATCGCACAACACAGCAAATCGATAATGAAATTTGTTGCCAACACTTTTAAATGTCAAATTTTATCGTTTCTATTGATTTGTTGTTGCACCCCTGTTTTAAATTGTTGCTCATTGAGATTAATGTTAAAATATTTTTATAAATATTTTATAAACTGCTTCCTTCCTTCAGTGTCGACACAAACAGAAGCTGTTTTGTTGGAATCAGAGTCGGACTCCACTTCCATTGAGCTCTACCTGACTATTGGAAACATCAAGGTGAACTTTAACTCCTCAGTTTACGTTTAAACAAGTCACATTAATTCAGAATAAAAGCTTCCAACATTTGGTTTTTCCATAGAGCTCAATACAGACAGAAAGACAGATAAGATTATAGACAGGATGCTGCTTTTATCCAAACTTTGACGACTTCTCTTAAAATTATCTTCATATCTGTGAGATTAAGCAAGTTTAGTATTCTTGTTGCGCTTCTTGCTTTTGTTTTACAGTTTGTATATTGTGTTGTCTTTGTCCATTTCATTCCTGGTGTAGTTTGTTATCAGAGCTTGTATTTTAAAACATAGGTAATCACAGGGATTTTGGTGATTTTTCAGATCTGCGTGAATGACGATCTGGTGGCCAAGAGGTTTGCACTTTACATCAGACCGACAGCTGATGGCAACGAGTTGGAAGAAGTGGACCGACTTCCTGTCATGTTACCCTTTAGCATCTTAACCCAGACTTTCTGTACGACCTCCGACAAGCTGACAGAACAAACTCAACCACCTCCGGGTAAACACACAGATGTGACTTCCTGTGAGCTCATATTTCAATTTTTTAATCAAAAGTCTCAAAGGGAATTTTTGCTTCATTTACTATCAGACAATCACTGTAAATGTGGATGGTCGCTGTTTGAAGGCCTTTACACGTCAGATATGTTTTTTTCATGGGATTAATTCTTCATATCAATAATATTTTTCAAACTGATGATTGGGCGTAAGTATTTTCACACAACACAAATATCACACTGCCAAAAAGCAACCCTTTTATTTTTCAAATCGAGATCGATTGTTTTGAGCTTTCACATTGCGAACAAAGGCATCAGCCAATCACAGTGGTTGTGCAGAACGTGACATGTCTGTCTCTCACTCCAGAGCGAAAGTTTACATGCCCAGCACCATGTTTGTTTTGAGGGGAATTTCAGGTTCTGGTGGACTTAAAAACTCCTCATTATTGAAAACTACGCAGTATTAAATAAAAGGAATGCTCCGACAAGACGGAGAACAACCTTGGAGAACCAGCGAGTACTGTTTTTTTTTGTGGTTACCACATGTAGGGAAGAACAGGAGCCGTTAGCAGGAATGTCTCTATTAGGGATGAGTACCGAATTCGGTACTTTTACCAGTACCGAGTATCAGTTCACCCAAAATCAAGCGGTACCACATTTCTGTACCAAAAAACCCCCTAAAAAGTGTACCTGAATGCATCCTCGTGAGTGGAGGAAAGCAGTAGTGAAAGATTTTCTGAGCCTACCATGAACACAGCATTGCACGAGAGCGTGATTACTTCAGCTCAACAGCAAGGCAGCATGGTCCACAGGTCCAAAGTATGGCTCCACTTTTTTAAAATCAATGTGAACAGCTTTTGCTGTAACATCTGCGATGTGAAGCTAAAGGCTGGCCAGGGCAACACCTCTAACCTGAGGAAGCACCTGGTGAAGAACAAGATCTATCTCAAATCTGGAGACTGCACTATTTTTGATAGCCTCAAGGCTAATGCTAAGTCTACTGCAGTAGGCACAGTAGCTCCAGGTAATTAATAAGCTTGTTGTTGGAAATAACTGAGCTTTGGTCTGATCTTGGCTGACATTAGCATTTTAACTAGCCTTAGTTATCATTAACTGCTTGTTTTGAGTTTGTCGTATTCTTTAACATTAGTGTTACACTTTTGATTGACAGGTCCACCTCACCTGTCCAATTGTCAACCCAGAATGAGGTAACAGTGAGAACTGCCACAGTGACCCACTTTATCAAAGCTAGTGTGTGTGTGTGTAAGCACAGGTACAACCTGTGTGGCATTTCTGCCTGTCGCACCTCCGACGGTGCCAGCTGCAAGGTCATCAGCCGGGAGCCACCCTTCATTGATGTTTCGCGAGGATCCCTCTTTCCCCCACAGCTTGTCTCTCCTCCTTAACCATAGCCAGAAGCTGGCTCGCTCCGCCTCTTCTGTCAACTCCTCGAGAGCTGTCCTCAGTTTGGAACCACACACTCCCATTCTCCTCAGGAGGTGCTGGGTTGATGTCCCTACAAAGCCTCTGCAGCCGATCTCCACTGGATAAGTGGCAGCAGACCACCCTGCTTCTCTGCACTCGGCTGCAAGCTCTGTGTACCTGAGCCTCTTCCTCTCAAAGGCTTCCTCCATCCCTCCCTCCCATGGGACTGTGAGCTCTACCATGACAAGTGCCTTTCTAGGGGTGGACCAGAAGATGATGTCTGGGCGCAGGGAGGATACAACGATCTCAGTCAGGAATCGCAGCTGCTGATCAAGGTCCACTCTCATGCTCCATTCCTCTCCTGCTGAAATTATTGATCTCTCCCTCCAGGTGATGTTACGAGCTCCTTC
>JAQFJA010000023.1:29396356-29413797 GCA_029874485.1 Naso brachycentron
AAAGGTTAACAAAAGGTGCCCAGGATAGCTGGGGTGAAACGAGATGGAAACAAGGGTACCACCTAGTGGTCAAAGGGGGACACTGATCTAGTAAAAGAACACAATAGAGTTTTTCACAGAACTGACTACACTACACATTACCTGTCTTACCTGACTACATAGACAAGAAGATATAAATTACAAAAACACAAACCTAAATACTATACTTACACAACAAAAACAAACCTGACTAGAAGTAATACTAGGGAACAAAAGAACAAAAACTAGGAGCTAAGGAAAACTAAGACTGGACGGACTGAGGGACTTAACTGAGGCTGAGTGGGAGAGAGGAGCTGGCAGCGTAGCAAGCGACGGCAGCTGTGGCTGGAGGTGGAAAACCAGGCAGGCGTGGAGTATGGCGAGAAGCGGGGAGGTGATCTGGAGAAGACGTTTGCAGGAGCGGCAAGACAGGAACGAGCACTGGAGCGAGGAATCTACACATGGAAAAAACTTCAAGAAGAGTTACTTCAAGAAACTCGGAATCAAAAAACACTTACTGAGCCAAAGCACTTACGTTTGTCGGTTTACGGACTGGCGACGAGTAGTGAGCCTCTGTCTCCTTATAAATGCTGCAGCAGAGTGAGTGGATTGGAGCGCTGCCGCAGGTATGCGGCAGCCTGATTGCAGATACATCACACCTGTGCCGCCGCCGCCTGCACGCTGCCTGGGAGAGAGAGAGAGGTAGAGAGAGAGAGAGAAAGAAAAAAAAGACTGTGCTACACAGCGCCAGAGGTGCTGGGCACAACAGTTTTTATGTCTTTTTAATCTTTTCTGTTTTCTTTTCTTTTATTTATTTCTTTTGTACAGCACTTTGGTCCACTGTGGTTGTTTTAAAGTGCTTTATAAATAAAGTTGGATTGGATTGGATAATTTGAGTTTGTCTCTGACGAATAACCCTGTCTGATCAAGGCTTATGATTTGTGGTAACAGTCCCTCTATTCGCTTGGCTAGTATATGTGTAAAGATCGTATAGTCATGATTTAACACACTTATTGGTCCAATAATTATTACATTCAAGTTTATCCTTCCCCTCTTTTGGAATCAGCAAAATTACCGCTTCCCTTCAAGAAGGGGGTATCACATTCTTTTTAAGGACCCAATTAAAGGTGGATTGCAACATAGGGATCAATGAACCCCCCATCACCCTGTACCACTCTGAAGGAAACCCATCTGGGCCAGGGGCCGGACCTGATTTGAGATGGGTTATGGCTGCTTTAATTTCTTTCTTGTGACTTCTACTGCAAGTTGGTTACTCTGATCCGCAGTCAATTTAGGAAGACGAGCCTTCTCAAAGAATTCTTCCATTTTTACTCTGTCAACCTGAGGTTGCGAGTATAGTCTTTGAAAATATATCTCAAAACTATTTTGTATATCTTTTAATTTATAGTGTATCAAATTGGTCATGGGGTTTTTAATTTTATGGATTGAGCTCTCTGCCTGTTGCTTCTTCAGTTTGTAAGATAAGAATTTACTTGCTTTCCCTCCCCCTTCATTATATTTCTGTTTTGTAAATGTTAACTTTTTCTGTATATCCTTTGTGTAGATCTCATTTTTTATCATTCCTTTTCTTCCTAAGTGCTTCTTTAATTTTCTGGTCATTTGTGTCTTTATGTTTTTGTTCCAGCTGTTTCAATTCTGCTTGCAGTTGATCTAATTCCTTTTGTTTAGCTCTCTTTAAATGAGAACTGTATCCAGTTATTTTACCCCTTAGCACTGCTTTACATGCATCCCATAATATTGGAGGTGTAACCTCACCATTGTCATTCTGATCCAAAAACTCAGTAATATCCTTTTTAAGTTGGTCCTTCATATGATTCAATATGTGAGTGTTTAATCTCCATAATGTGTCTCTCCGACATTGATGCAGTTTTAAATACACAGGGCTGTGGTCCGAAAGGTCCATAATCCCCATGCTGCAATCATCTACCCTGTGTAAATCTTTACCAAACATTAGAAAATAGTCAATCCTTGAATATACCAAATGTGGATTAGAAAAATATGTATAGTCTCTCTTCAGAGGATTTAACTCCCTCCACACATTTATTAAACCGATATCCTTCATTGCCAAATTGATCTTTTTGTTTAAGTGATTGGGCTGAGCAACATGTACTTTTGAAGAGTCAAGTTTAAGGCTTAATCTAATATTGAAATCCCCCCACAAATTAGAACACCTTGAGATTCTGCTATTATCAAATCAAATATTTGTCTAAAAAAACTCCAATCAGAATTAGGGGGAGCATAAATATTCAGTAAAGTTATCAATGAGCCACATAAATTCCCCCTTAGAAAAACGTATCTCCCCTCTGTGTCCTTCTTCTCAAATATGGACTCGAAACTAATTTTATTAGAAATTAATATTGCCACCCCCTTCCTATGGCCAGCTGCATATGATGATGAGAACTGATACTTAAAGCCCATTCTTTTTAATTTAACATGCTCTGTATCTGATAGATGCATTTCTTGCAAAAAGGCCACCTCAACTTGATCTCTTTTCAGTTTGGTCAACATCTTACTTCTCTAGATAGGGTTGACTAGACCATTCACATTATAAGTTGCTATTTTAACGGCTTGCATTTAGTGTCCAATAATGAATGGAAGAAAGAGAAAAAAAAGGAGGATCCTTCATACCCATAAGAGTATTCACCTTTGACTAAATATATCACAGGTAACACCCCAAAGGCTGCTAAGAACGGCAGCAAAACATGTAGAAACAACACAACAAAAACAACGACACCTGAAAAAAAGACTTCCAATGGTGAGGTCTTCATTTCGACCTTTATTAAGCCCTGATGGTGAGAGGGCTTTGAGGGAAATTCTCTCCCACCAGCCGGTGTGTGAGGGCCCTCAGTCACGTGCATCACATTGTTCGTGTTATTGCTACATGCCCCAGGAAAATCAATATCCTGACCATTATAGTATCCTTAGTTCTAGCCTATACAATGTTCCTGTAATGTATAGTTTTTTTGCAGTCTGTTCTCCCTGCTGGGAACTGTTTCCCCTGGTTCCCCTCTTTGAAATGGATACTCACCCTTCTTCTCTGGGATTTCATGATTTACAGTTCTCTTACAGTCACTGTGGATCCTGGCGTCTAAAGGCCTGCAGCCTTTCCTTATAACCCCCGACTTTGCCTGCTCTCTCCTAGTTTCCCGGTCTCCTGCTCGTGCACCATGTGAACCTCTGAATCTGCTCCAACAGAGATTCCAGGTGTTTAATAACCGACACCGGGAGCCCCCTCTTCGCCATGTCCCCGGTTGCTTCCTCTGCTGATCCATACAGCACCGTCCCCTCTGGATAGAACACTTTTAACCTGGGCGGGAACAGAGTTTGAAATCTGATTCTTTTTTCCTTCAGTACCAATTTCACTTCAGCATATTCCCTGCACCCACACATCAGGCGTTTAGTCATGATTCAGATTGATTCTTTTCCCGTGTAGTTGAAATCCCCGCTTTTGCCAGGCCAGCCTCAGTATCTCCTCTTTCATCCTGAAGCTTGACATTTTCGCGGTGGACCTCGGAGGAGCTTCCGACGGCGGCTTCAGTGTCAGGGCATGGTGAGCTCTCTCCACCCGCAGCTCAAAGGAGTCCTGGACACCCAGCCCCACCCGTAGCAAGTGCTCAACATAACAAACCATCGATGGAGATTCCCCCTCCACTCCCTCTTTAATTCTGTGTATTCTTATGTTCTCTCTTCTGGAGCGGCCCTACAAGTCTGTGAGCCTTGCATCCAGGTGTATTTGAAGTTTCAGCAGCTCCATAACCGCTTCTTCCGCCGATGGTATCCGTGTTTTGGCCGTGTCGATCCTTTTTTTCGCCTCCTCGATTCTCCTGTTAGTTTTGTTGACTTCTTCACAAATCTCTTTCAGCTGTTGAACGCTGTCCTTCCAAAACTCCCTTAATTCTTTGAGTATAAGGGTCAGGCCTGTTTCTTTCATCTGCTCTTGGCCGTAGTCCGAATCCGTGTCATTGTCCTCCATTTCGCTGATAGCTGGAGCTAACAGGCTAACTTCTTCTCTCTCGGGTGATACCGACTGCATTGCCTTTTTCGACTTATTTCTAGCCATTCTCGAGACCCACGATCTTCCTCCAACTGTACTCACATGTTTTTAAAGTATTCGAGTTGTTGTGGGTGGACCTTAATTAAAAGTGTAGGGAACGAATTTCCTATGCTGCCATCGCCTGGCTTGACGAACTGGAAGTCCCCCTTACGGGCTTTTCTAAAGAATTTCTGGGAAAAAAAAAGAAAATAAACCCGCTTGGTATGTTTTTGTTACATTTATATGGAAATTCTAAGTGATAATGCATTGCTAGCTTGTTTACTTTTTCTAGCTTTGCTGCTCATCTTGCC
The DNA here is from genome assembly GCA_029874485.1 of Naso brachycentron. Classification (NCBI taxonomy): domain Eukaryota; kingdom Metazoa; phylum Chordata; class Actinopteri; order Acanthuriformes; family Acanthuridae; genus Naso; species Naso brachycentron. Next base: position 29,400,740 of record JAQFJA010000023.1, read on the forward strand.
GTTTGTCTTTTTCTTCTTTCTTTCTTTTTTTTGGAAATCTTTCTCCATAATCTAAAAGTTAAGACACTTTTTTTCAAAGTTGGAATACTTCCCTTTTTTGGTTGGCATCTTCTCTTTTAATAAACTATACATCACAGAACCATAGTTAACATCACAAGTAAGTTCAAGTTCGCTAAGAAATATCAAAACTTCTTGTGCTCTCAAACAGTCTCTTAATAAGTGTTGTTGGGTTTCTTCTTCATCACAATAAATCATAGGACATTTTTAGTTGTAACACGACAACTCCAAGAAACCAGTTATCATTCTCTCAGAAATGTCTTTATTTCTTAAAATGCTGCTTGCAGAATGAGGGTTTTGTATTATATCAAAATAGTTTAAATCATCTAATATGAAAATTTTATTCTGTTTCATAGATTCATGTCAGATTTTATCTTGATATTTTCAAATAATATTTTTTGCGATCTTTCAACTGCTGTCATTTGCTATTATATATATATGAGGCATTATTGTTCAAGCAAGATTTTATTAATGTAGTTAAATTCTTTTACATGCAGTCGACAGTACAATTTAGTGTAAATAATGCTTTTACAGAATAATTCAAAGAGGTGTAGAGCAAGGTTATAGAAGGGCAAAAAAAAAATTTCTGCACACTGGTGAAGCTCCCATAATTTATTGATACCAGTGGATGTGCATGCTTTACTTATTGCTCAGTAAAGCAAGGTTATCTTTAATCTGCTGTAAAGATGACTGTCCTGGTATATGCAGATGATATAACTGTTGTTAAGAAGAACTAGAAAACAGTTGATATTTTAAATGAACATCTTAGTTTATATGAAGTAGTGTCTGGGGCAAAACTTTGGACTGGAAGGAAGAAGTAAATCAGTTCTAATAATTCCTCTAAAATTTTGTTTTATTGAAATCATTATTTTTATTTATTGACCTTTTTTCTAAAGAGGTAACAAAAAGAGAACTACTGTACAAAAGTACAGAATATTGTGGTTTGGGTGCTTTAGAACTTGGTTACAGACTGAAAATTACTTTTGTTTAAAGTATGTTTGCTCCCATTGCCAGGCACGCTCTCTGGGTTGGTGATATAAACTACACTCAGAGAGCGCATACCTATGCCAAGGCAAGCAGAGTCACAGACAGGTGCATACACGCTACCCCCACCCACACACCCATGTGATAACTTCAAGTGTCAGTCACGCCCCGCTAAGTTAAAACTTCCTGTTTCGTTCATTCTCTGAATTGCTCTGATAATTCTAAGAAATCACACATAACCTTTGACTAAGTGCTCTAAAAATGTTAAACTAAGTTAGCTCTCTGACTGTTTTTTGAACTTTTATGGATACAACAGGACTTCTCCTTAATGCAACTCAGCATCATTAATGTTACTGCCTTCACTGTTTTTCTCACTGTAAATTGTCAAAAATGCTGTTTTGTACTAGATACTTTAACAACATGCAAATATGCTCAAACATGACATGAAATCAGTTTCTAAGGTATCATGTTTACAGTGTTTACTGTCTTAGTTTAATGCGATATGCTAACATTTGCCAACCAGCATTTAACGCAGAAGGCTGAGAGGAATGTCTTCATTTGCAGGTATTTGTTCATAAACCAACAGAAAATATTAGTTTTTACCTGATGGTTGCACTCAAGAAAAAGTCAGAAAACCTGAAGAGTCAATAGAATTGATTGTGTAGGTAGCATAAATGTCTAAATGTAGGCTAGGATTATGTAGGTGGGATTGCATGTCTAGCCATCAAATAATCAGTGAGTGACGAGACCAACTGCAAGGATGACCGACTGACTGACATTTCTGTTCTTAAAACCTTGAATCTAGTGTGGCTGAAACAAGAGTTGACTTGATTTTGTTTGGTTTCACACTAAGGAACAAACTCATGACAAGGTCTGATCTCTGCCTTCAGGTGCTGCAGATGTAAAGAGGCGACCCTGCAGAGCTGCTGCAGTGTGTCTGTGTCTGCTGATTCTTCTCCTCCTCACTGGACTCATAACTCTGGTTCTGCTGTGTGAGTATTTTGTGAGCATGTAGATAAAGCACCAAGTGATACTAGTTAACATTGTTTATCTCTCTGTTGTCAATGTGCCAAACAGACACTAAAGGCAGCTCTGTGTGGAAAAGGGAGATGGTCCTATTACAGACCAGTTACAACAACCTGACTCAAGAACAAGACAAGTTACAATCCAGTTACAACAACCTGACTCAAGAACAAGACAAGTTACAATCCAGTTACAACAACCTGACTCAAGAACAAGACCAGTTACAGACCAGTTACAACAACCTCACTACAGAACGAGACCAGCTCCAAAAAAGACTTGAGGACATGACCAAAGAGAGAAATAATCTTCAGAGAGATCTTCAAGGTAATTATGTATCTATAAATTGTGGCTACCTTAAGTTTAAAACTTCTGCTGTGTTCAGGCCAAATGCGGTGAAGCAACGTTTATCCCAAGAAATGCCAGTATTGTGTCACTTAACCACAATTTTATCATATTTTGGATATTGCTTTAATCACATTATTTGTGCGATTTACACTGTCTGCTTATATTAGCTCGTTTAGATGAGGAGGGACTGGCCACTATCTGTCATTAATTCAGGCTGATTTAATCATCATTTCTGTGCTACATCAGTTGTGGAGGTCCTACACAGGTTGGGAAATTTAGCATCGTAGTGTCTGGTTAATAAAATAATCCAGAGCTTGATAAATTGTGTCAGCTACAGTTAACATTAGCTCATAGTGTCAGGAGGAAGGGGGGCACGCCATTTTCTGTCATTAACTGCACCGATTTAATCATCATTTCTGCAAAGTTGTGTGTTGTATCATTTGCGGAAGTCCCAGAAACGGAAAACTAATGATGTTGTTTTCATAACATCATTTCACTGTGTCTTTGTCATGTTGCAGGAGCTCTGTGGTATTCACACACAACAATAGTTGTTTTAATCGCCATGTCAGATTCAATGTCTGTTCGGCAATTTCTGGCAATGTTTTTGTGCCATTATTGTCACTGACATTGGGAGAATCTCAACTCTTATTGGGTATCACGACACGGCATCACGCAATGTTGATCCAAAAGTTCAGTATTTTCAACTTCATGCGATGAGGCAATGAAGGCAATGGACAGCACATCACATCATTCGCATCGCATGTTATTACGAGATTTGCGTCGCCTGAAATGACAGTGTGTCTAATTCCTACTTTACAATGATTTTGTATGTAATCTTGTGGCATTCATCACTTTCTGTCTGAGCGCACCTTTCGGCAGTTGAATACATTATAAAATAAAGATTACAGTTTGAGAGAAGTAACAAAGCAACCGTCAGCCTGATTCACTTTTGGATTCTGGTAAAACATTTACACTCTTCTTGGCAGATTGTCTTACTGTTGCCCTTTGTTGTGTTTGCTTCTGAATTTGGTTGTCTAAACTTTTATTAGTAACATCATTTGAGATATTAAAATGTTCATTTGTTTGTTTGTTTGTTTCATTTGACACAGACCGGGAGACCCAAGGAGGATGGGTGTTGTTCCACAATAGTTTCTATTACATTTCTTCTCTTAAGAAATCCTGGCAAGAAAGTAGAAATGACTGCCAGCAAAGAGGTGCAGACCTGGTGATTATCAACAGCAAAGAAGAACAGGTATGTGTATATTTGTGTGTTTTTGAACAGTGACACATTTTTCATAATTTTCACTCTCTAGACCACCCCAAAGGATTTTGAATGAGGCAATAAAGATGTGATTGAAGTTTAGTTCTTTTCTTTTTAAGTTCTTTTTGGTTTAAGAGCTTTAACAAACATATCACATGGAATTTTGAGGAATGATGAACATAGAAGAACAGAATAGAGCGCTTTTATTCACCAACGTGGAAAATTGTGTTTGGCTCACCAACATGTAGAAAGACAACTATATACACAATCCCACCTTTCACAAAGGGCAAAAGGTAATTGGCTAAACAAGTAGTTTTATGGCACAGTGTGGCCTGTTTCCTCATCATTTAATAACAAATTAACGTCAATGTCAAGTTTATTTATATAGCACATTTAAAAACAGCTGTTGACCAAAGTTGAAAAAATAAAAATAAAAAGCAAAGAAACATAATCAATAACAACAGATAGAAATAAAAACCAAGTATCAGAACTTAACTAGTATTGAAGGCTAATGAAAAGAGGTGGGTTTTCAGCAGTGACTTAAAATTTTCTAGGGTCTGTGCAGTTCTTATATGGATTGGCAAATTGTTCCACAGACGAGGGGCAGCCACCGCAAAGGCTCGGTCACCTTTGTTTTTGAGCCTTGATCTGGGAACATCCAGGAGAACCTGGTTAGTTGACCTTAATGCTTTGACTGGAGTATGATTGTGCAAAAGATCAGCTAAATAAGGTGGTGCCCGCCCATTTAAAACCTTAAAAACAAGTGATAAAATCTTAAAATCAATCCTGAGGCGGACAGGAAGCCAGTGAAGGGAGGCCAATACTGGAGTTATATGATCGTATTTTCTTTTGCCGGTAAGAAGAAGAGCAGCTGCATTCTGAACCAACTGAAGCCGATGAAGAGATGACTGCTCAATACCCACATACGAAGAATTACAGTAATCCAATCGTGACGTAATAAAAGCATGGATGACTCTCTCGAGATCCTTATGTAAGAGATGTGGCTTTACTTTAGCTAAAAGTCTCAGCTGGAAGAAGCTGGTTTTGACCACAGAGTTAATCTTGATGATTAGAGATTGTCATCAAAGAGAGCACTCAAATATTTATGTGATGAGACAGTTTCCACTTTTTCACTGTGTATGATGCTCTTTGTAGCTGCATTCATGTTCCATCTAAAATCAATGATTAATTCTTTGTTTTTGGATACATTTAAATCAAGGAAATTTTTGTCACACCACCTGTAGTAAGATGCTGGACCTTGGAGATATGATAGCAACGCAGTGTCATCAAAGAACTTAACCAAGTAGCTCCCCTCCTGGGCATTCCTGCAACCATTAGTGTACAAGAAAACAAGGCTAGGTTCCTAGTATATAGCCAGTCCTGCTTGGTGGTTGCTGGTTGTTTTGGGGTTTTTTAGGCCAATGTGTTTTAGTGATAGATTTTATGTGTAACTTGAGCATGTTTGGATATTAGTAGCTGTTCTGCAGTAGTCTTAGTAAGTCAATCCAGATATCATAGGATGAATTACATGGTTTTGCTTCTAGGAACAATCGGACGTTTGCATGATGTGGTGCAGTGAGAGGGATGAAGACTTCTGTGGGCCTGTTATCTTTTTTTTTTGTTTTCATAGATGAGGCTAAATTATAGAGCACACAGAGCTCAGGTACTTCTGAGTGCATTTCCAAATGTTTCTAAATTAGGTCAATAATATCTCATTGGAAACAAATCTAAAATGTTGATAAATGTAATCATACTCCTGACATCAAACAATTCTGAGTGAAGTTTAGAAAGAATGGTTCAGTATCGCATATCCTCTGTCCTCGTGCTGCTGTTAGAGGAGCGGCTGGTTGTCTCAGCCAGCAGCAGGACACAAGACTTTGTGTACAGACAGCTTCCTTTTTAAGGCAGTTTGTAACAATGAGCTGTTAGCTGCAGAGCCAGCGTGCTGTGCTTGTGACTGTCTAAAAAGTGATCCGCAGAGATCGTCTCCTCTCAAATATAAACTGACCTAATTGACTCGGTAAACACAATACTGCTGTTTCACATTAAAAATCAGTGTTGCTCTGACGGACACATGACATCAGGAGGGAAAGAGAAGCAGACCGGCATTCAGGAACAAACCTGCTTCCTCAAACTCCTGAGGGGTTTTGCACAGAAGTAGAATAAAGAAATCCAGGATACCTTAGAAAGCGCCACTTGACCTCGTTTGATCAGCGCATCCTGGCTTAATCGGTTGCACGTTTGCTAAGCCAGGATGAAAAGGCGGGTGTACGTAGTTAGGATAAGTGCGTGTTCGCGGTGTTCTTAAGTAGACCATGAGGTCGATCACAGATTTATTGATGCACAAATGGAGAGGACGTGTGCCGCCTATTTTTCGCCAAGCGAGCAACAGCTAGTAATGGAAACGTATGAAGAAGTTAAACACTTAATAGCCTCTGTGAAAAAGGCAATACAGCTGCTGTCAATAAGCTTAGAGAAAAGGCCTGGCAGAAGAAGTTAGGAAGATATTCACAGATTCGAACTTGCAGGATCAATAACTCACAAGCGAAACGTTGTTAGGCAGCAAGTGACACCTCTTTCCCACCACGGTAACACAGACAGTGACCTACAGCCTATTTTTTTTTTTTTTTTCAAACAAGCGGCCCTCTGTGCTGTATGAATTACATTGGTCACTAGGTGAAGCAGGCAGCGAGAGCAGAGCACAGGGGCCGTTTACAAATGGCCATACCGAAAAAGCCTCCATGGTAACTTATGCAACCGACTCGAGGCAAAATTCAGCCGGGATAACTGGAAAATCCCAGTTTAATCACTTATAACAATGTTTTGTGCAATACCCCTCTGCTTCTCAACTCGGCTCGCGTTGAGTGAAGTAACTGCAGTGTTGTGGCTGAAAGGCATGGACACGTGCTGCGAGCAAACCCGAGGAGCTACAGAAAGACCCGAACACACTCTGCTCACCAGCTGTGCTCAGTAGTAGTCAGTCAGTCATGGACACAGTTGTGTGTTGTGCTGGCCAAAAAGGAATGAAATGCTATGTATGTCAATGTCAGCACTTGGCTGTCACACACACACACACACACACAGTTTTTCACAAATATATTTCATAGCAGGATGATGTGTGTGTGTGTGTGTGTGCAGAGTAATGCGCTGGTGAACGTGGTGAACCTTCAGGGGAACACGGCCCTGCATGAGGCGGTGCGAGGCGGACACCAGGCGCTGGTGGAGCTGCTGCTGAGGGGCGGAGCCTCGCCCAGCCTCAGGAACAAGAGGCAGAGGACACCGCTGGACTGTGCCTATGAACTAGGTGGAAAGGTGGTTGTATACACACACACACACGCACACACACACACACACACGAATTACAGGACCCTGAAGGTATGTTTCGGGCAGTGTTGTTCCAAAATGCAGCGTCACAAAGCACATGGCGTCTCCTGCAAGAAGCGTGCAGCAGTTTGAGCAGGAACACTAACTGTTGAACATTTCCTCTGCAGAACACTGAGATCCTGAGAGCTCTGCAGAAAGCGTCTGGACTTTCTCCTGATGCTGAACCAATCAAACTCCTCTCTGTGCCCAAAGGAGCTCTGGGTAAAAACATCTGCACCTGTTCATTCATGTTGTCCTGTTACCTTGTAAGAGGAGCTTTGGAACAAAGAAGTCGATCCAGGCTGAATTTTGTGATTTATTTTCAGCCTCATTTGTTATCAGCAGATATTTTGTTGAAGTGTTTTCAGTATCGTACTTCCTTTGTTGTCCCTGCAGCTCATTCATTCGTCCAGTGTCTGAGGCTGCAGGATCACGCCAACGGCAGGAGACAGAAGCTGGCTCAGTCCATCAGCAGGTGGCCTCACACCAAACTTGAGCTCTCAAATGACCAAAAATAAGGAGGAAATGTTGTAGAACTAACTTGAACTGTTTGGATGTTGCTTGATTCAGGATTCAGCAGATGAAGAAAGGCTCCTCTGGTCCTGCCTCCAGGGGTTCTACCCAGAACCAGGTACAACTGTGTGTGATGATGTCAGAGCCTCTGCTGACTCAATTTTAAACCTTTTTTTAAAAAATTTATTTAGTTTTTTTTAATATGTCTTTTGTGATGCCTGAACTTTCTGGAACACTAAATCACTGAATGACAAAAGTCAGAGTCAAACAGAACAGGTGAGAAAGAACTCCAGTTTAAACTGAAGTCCGGCTTACACTGATGAAAGCTGAGTCAGGTCTGACAGTGTAGATCTGAGCCTGCCAGGCTGAGTCTGTGCAGAGGATGTCCTGCACCCTCAGGACAAACTTAACATCTGCTCTATATTTGGTTGCAGATGAATCCAGACAGGAGGAGGTTGAGGCGAGGGGAGACGGTGGAGGTCAGCAGCCCCTCATCAAGCCTCGACATCGGGCCCCGGCTGAGAGAACGCCCCCTGGGTCGCTGTCACACTCTGGACTCAGGAGAACCAACACCAGAGCCCACATACACTCAAAGCACGACTGAACACACTCCACCTGAGACGAATCGGAGGGATGTCACACACACACCCCAAACCGCTGGTTGCAGTCTGTCAGCCGATGTTCTGACATCCACAGACACAGACAACACACAGCCTGACGCCACCGAAACACACTCCACTGAAGACTGCAGCACGAGGACTGAGAGCCGACCATCCTCACCCTCCAAAGCACCATCACACACTCACCCTACACACACAGCCACCGATTACGCTGCTTCGCAGCAGCCAGTCAGCCCAAGGCTCCGCCCCCTGAATGGACAGTTGCAGCCATCAGCCAGTCAGATTCAAACTGAAAATGAGGCTTTGCAGGCAGAGAGCGAAGATGAAGACTTAAGCCCCACCTGCTCTGCCGAGCTCCACCCCACAGAACTCCACCCCGCCGAGCTCCACCCAGCAGCCCAGACTGATGTCAGTGATCAGGAAGACTCTGACCACACGCCAGAAACAAATGCAGAGTCAAATCATGAAGGCTGTGAGGAGCACTGAACCGGTTCAGACGTCTGTGTAAAGCTGCGTTCAGACAGAATGTGATGAACATGATTTACCTGTCAGTAACACCAGGATCCAGTCATGTGGATCAGAATTTCTGTTAAATTGTGTCATTTGCGTGACCGAAGGGAATTACACATGGCCTGTTTATATTCGCCCTTTAAGAGGAGGGAGAGACTCATTTTCTGTCATTAACTGCAGCTGATATGACCATTGCTGCTGCACTGCATCAGCTGTGGAAGCCTCAAACAGGTTGGAAAGCTTCACAGCATATCTGTGTCCGTAACATCACCCTGTAGTGTATAAAGTCGTGTTGGTCGGCTCTGTGGTTATTTTGACCACCACGTGTGATTCAACGTGGGAATGTCTGTGATGTCAGAGAATCTCACCGCTGATTGGCTGTCGCAACACAACATCACATAAATTGGCCTGAAAAGCTGAATATTTCGACTTGCGCAATGAGGCGGCGGATGCGATGGACGCTGAATCATGTTATTCACATCACCCGGCATGAAGTCGTGTCTTTGTGGGAGTTTGTGTGTAATCTTGTGGCACAATTTTGCGATTTTGCTCCTGTGTGAACACACCTTAAGGCATCACACAAAAACTACATTTCTGCCAAGAGAAAAACAGAAAATACACTCTAATGACTGAATTTACAGAGGAACAACTACAGAAACAAAGCAAGTGTGAAAAGTTGTGTTTGAAACTGTCGATTGACCCAACTTACTAAACAGCACATTTTCTCTCCTATCACTTCACATTTGACCATGCACATAAATTATTAAGGCATCAAACCTTCCTCTCAACAAGAGTGGGACGAGACACTGCCTCGTTGTGGTAAGCCTCCATTTCCTACATTTAAATGTCAGTAAATCAGAGAAAGAAAGTCATGATGTGCACAGAAGAGTGAGCAAGAGAAAGGATGTGTTGCAATGGACAGAAAAGTTGAATTTTCTCTTTGTTCTGCAATTATTTGATGCAACTCGATGACTCATCTGTGAAGCGTAAGAACTGAAATGTTTGCTTCTTTAGAAGTGACGACCAGAGTGACAGCTGTCTCATTAAGGAGCCCATCACAGGTCAGTCACATGCAGAGGGTCACATGCGCACCTGCCGCTGAACATTTGAAACTTCTGTCACCACCACATGACAGTGGAGGTGGATACAGTGAGTTTGTGTCAATCACAACAATCAAAAATGATATTAACAGATTTCAACAACATTTTTGTCCCTTTGACTCCAGACAATCTGCAGAAACACAGTCAGTCATTTTCTAGGCTGTGAGCACGGCCAATAAAATCCCTCTCAGCTCCATTGTGTTGCTATGGAGGCAGAGTACAGATGAGCACACACCTCTCGCCACTGCAAACTATGAATTTATCTTCTTAACTGTTGGTCAGAGACAGTCATCAGTCCCACAGACACGTTCTGCACCTCATGTTGAACCCTTCAGATTATTTCATCCACAAATAAATCGATTATAAAGCTGAAAATTTGTTTCCCAGAGGAAACACAAACAGCAGGTTTTCTTTGACATGCAGTGGAAAGCGAAGTGGGTGTGTCAGACTCTACATGTGCTCCGCCCACCTATGATGACTGATGTGTTGAAAACAAGGTAACAGACATTTCAACATGTCAAACAAATCAGTGAGAAAATGTGTTTGTAACTTGGATGTAAAGGCCTTTTGAAGTCACAGTGAATGTGAGAATGCAGTATTGTGTGATAAACGTCTTAATTGAGAAGTTAAGTTTTTTGCACATTGAGGCCACGTTCAGATGAGAGCAGCCTTACAACAAATGGAAAAGTCTTTACTTTGCGTCTGTAGAGAAGTTTGCGTGCAAATGAACAACCTAAAGCGCTGTAGTATGCATGCCAGGCCAGTAGTCAGCGGTGTAACTTTGTAATGACATACTGTTGGAGCTGCTTAAAGTTGTTTTTCTTCTTGCAGCTGCTTAATTAAAGAAATTCAGACAGTTTGACTTCTAAAATTATTCTACAAACACTCAACTTTACCTCAGCAGACTGTCGTCATATTCTACTTGCTTTAGGTGCACTGTGGAGTGTTAAATCAGAGCTTGGTAGTGGCTACTGCAGAATGCATTGACTTGTACTAGCATTAGCATTAGTGTCGTCAGCAGTTTTACAGGCTTTGTGGTGTGCCTGCTTACACAGCTGGAAATAAGGTTGCAGGTTTCAAAAGATTTCACTCTGGAACCCAGTTTCAAATGTTTTTGCGGTTTCAGGGACATCAGCTTGCCATTGTCATTTAGAACAAAGGCTGAACCACAGCTGAAGTGTTTTTGTTTGATGTGAAAACTTGCGACATCTCAAGGGGGTCTTAGTGTCATAATAAGGATATCTACAGTTATATATAATGGTATACAGCATTACTATGACAAACGGTGCAGTCACGAGAACTGGAGCTCATTGCTGAGGCCACCGCTAGCTGAAAACAGCGGAGGCTTTGGGGCATATCGAGTGCTTCAACAATCCATCGAAGGAACGCTTGTTTAAAAGACGTGACCATCACTGAATGTTAAGTGGCGACCTCTTGTGTTTCAACTGTGAAAACAGCGGCTATAAAGCCAGAAATGGCTGTTTGTCTCCTGAAAGAGCTGTTTCCGGGTTAAAAGCTGTTGTTCAATTTTGTGTTTTAGTGTCGGAACATGAGAGGACACCACCAAACATTTGCCGATTGTCTCGTCTTTCAAAACAAGCGTTTTGTGACGGATTATTGAAGCACGTGATATGCCCCTTAACCTCGATTGTTTGCAGCTGATGGTGATGTCAGCAAGGAGCTGCGGCTCTCCTGACTGCACCTTCAGAACAATGCTGTAGAACATCGTATATGATCGCTAATATCCTTATTTTAAGGCTTAATGTGCCAAAAAACAAACTTCTCCTTTAAACAGATTTTACTTAGTTGATGTTTTTAAAAATTCTCACAGCAGCATCTCAGCCAACACAAAAAATCCCCACCAAAATAAATTTTCATTCTCATTTATTGTTTCACTTTAACTTCCTGTGAAACAGCACATCTTTAACTGTGGATCAGTTAATCTGCAGAAAAGCAGCAATGCTCATTATCGCCTCAAACCAAACAACCTTTTTCTTTGACTTAAAGACATCCTGTGCCTTTCAACTCGTGCTGGTTAGCTTTGGAGGCAACAGCATAAAAGAAAAACGTCAAACTTTCATCGTAAATCAAATCATTGTGGTTGAATGATCATTTAATTCCTGCAGTATTCCTCATCATCCTCCTCCTCACCGATCATTTCATTGTGACTTTTAACAGGTCAGCCGTTGTTGGAAACATTGACAGACTGAAGAGATCTTTGAATTTGAAGCACTTTCTTCTTCTTCTAGCCTCCACCAAAAGAAAAAGGGATGAGACTGATGTTTTGATTTCACACTGTATGAATGTTGTAGCTTTAGTTTGGTTTAAAGAATCGAGACTGTAGCTCATGCTTTTTGGTTTACTTAAAAACTAAATGTTTATTGATTTCCTTTTTTTTTTCCTGACGCTCCAATTTGATTTCATCAGGATATTTTAACAACTCTGATTCCATGCCAGTTGGGACGCTGTCGTTCAGTAAAGTTGATGTTTGAATTGTTTTAAATGAAGTAAATATCAAAGGACGAGCAAACAATCTCATTGTGTGATTTTTTTTTACACAGCATCAAACGTTTGGAATCAGAGTTGTGTTTTATTTCAGACCTTGTCGTGTGTCGTGTTCAGAGAGGTTCAGTTTCTGATCATGTTTTCTCCACAGACATGGAGCATGTTGAAGGAGCACAAAGCTGCTTTTAAATGTTTTAGCCCATTAATTACAAATTTTTTGTTTAACATCACTGCTCGCTTCCCTTTAACCACTGATTTCAGTTTATTTTTACAAAAATGAACTTTAACAAACATGCTACGGATAAATAATCCATCAGATTTCAACATCAGGATCATTATCAAGTTCAGGAGTCATTTTCATGAATGCAAGTAATTAACTATAATAATAAATCTCTATTACAGGAGTGTCCTGACAGTAGCAACACAGAGATAAAATATTGAAAAAATACCAAAGGGTCACCTGAACAGATGATACTTTAAACGCTGATAAAGTAACACAGTAAATTAAAGCCGCAAGCGGCGATGAACGGGCCCTCGCTCCTCTGCGCCACCGCGGGGCCAGAGTCACACGGGGGCCGAGGCAGTAAGCGAGGAGATGGAAAAAACCCAGCAGCAGAGAAAAAAGGCAACGTCACATCCCTCCACCAGGTGGCGCTGTCGGCGTAACCACGAGTGGGTGTATGCGTTCAGGGGAGGAACCTCATCACACATGTGAAGTTTGGAGCAAATCGGTCAATGCACCAAGGAGTTATGACAAGTTAATGCTGTGACCACCAG
>JAQFJA010000023.1:29431092-29444294 GCA_029874485.1 Naso brachycentron
ATGTTATTATTTTTAATTAATCTCATTTAATGCATTCACATTACAACCAGACATTTGATGCAGATATTGATTTATTCACCTTTAAAGCCACAAAGCATTATTTGATAACTAACAGAAGAAGCCAGCTAAGAACTAATGTTACATTCATCATTAATGTGCACATGTAGATTATTATTTTTGTATGTAGAGCTTATTTGGAGCAAGCCTACTTCCCCCAGCCTTAAAAATCCTGATTTTCCAACTTCATTCTGGAACACAGTTGACTCAGGTGTAACTTCAGTCCCAGCTCCGACCTTGACAACAGATTGATTGCAGTGGCTCAGTTGGTAGAACAGGTGCCCCATATACAGAGACTTTGCCCTCAGCCATGGGTTCAAATCCACCTGTGGTCTCTACTGCTGTCAGTGCTCCTAACCAAGACACTGGCATAAGATCTAAAGTTGTTCACTGGGCATTGCACTGCGGCAGCCCACTGCTCCTAGCATGTGTAGTTAAGGTTGACTACAAATAGGATGGGTTAATGCAGAAAATGAAGTTCCCCAAGAGGGTCAATAAAGGAAACATTATTATTAAAGAAAAATACAAATTTAGTTTCATGAGTGTCTGCAGAAATTGAGGGTAAAATTAAAGCAAGTAAATCAAAATTTAGTTTGACAATGTGGCTCCTCCATAAAACTGATCTTTTTCATTGCAGAACACAGTAATACGCTCTGGTACCATAAGCTAATTTTGACTCCACTTGTTGTAGTCTTTCTTCCTGCCCTGCTAACTTGCCTTCCTGTTCATCCAGCTTCCTCTCCTGCTCCTTCTGCTGCTCAGCCAGCATCTTCTCCTGATTGACCAGCTTCTTCTGCTGCTCAGCCAGCATCTTCCCCTGATTGACCAGCTTCTTCTCTTGCTCCTGCAATGTAATTTCCTGCTCATGTAGTTTTTTTTTTGCTCTTGGATATGCAGAGCCCCAGAGAGAGTCACGAAGGCATCAGTGAGACTCTTGTTCATGTTCTCGAACTCTGATTTGTAGTTGCTGGATTTCATCATCTGAGACACTTTGAATGCCTGATTGAACTTACAGATCGTGTCCTCGGCTCAACACAAAACTTCAAAGAGTTTCTTCAAAGCATTTTCCACATCATCAGATAGTTCTATCTGAGCAACAAAGTCTACCAGATCCTTCAGGGCATGAAGTCGCTGCGAAATGTGGGGACATGCCTTATCATTGACCTTCATCCTGTCAAACATGTCGTAGATGCCCTGGATGGGTTTTATGATCTCCATGATCAGCTGCAGAAACAGTAAGCATGGGACAAAATGGATGGGCATTAATCAGACCTTCATAAAAACTTCACTTCTTATTGAGGCAAGTTTCACTGATTGCAGTTGGACTTTGTTCAGCTGAGAGCAACAAAAGCTACATGAGTTGAGCTGCGATAAGATAATTTGATGAAATTAACTCTTGAGCTGAGCTTCAGTCTTCCAGTGAACCATCCTGAACTTTCTACTCTGTTTCTTTATTTTAAATTTATTTTTTCCATTTTTCATCAGAATTCATCTAACAGAGCTGCCTTTTGTGTGATATGATGTCGGTAAACCAGTGCTGATGGCTGCAGCAGGTCATACCTGTACTTGTTATTCCTCATCACCTGTTTGGAGATAATAATGCTGAACGGATGAGGAAAAAGATAGACATCAACTCTCTGAGGATATTCATCAATGCATCAATGCAGACTTTGAACTGCAGGTGTTTGCTGCATTTCAGCAGCTGATAAAATCAGGGGTAACACTCAGCCTCCCTCTAACAGGAGCTTAAGACAATTGCAGTTACTAAACATTATCCATATGCTGTTTCAAATGAGGGAAAATGAATATGATCTAAGAGGAATATGTATGTTCAGCAAACAGTTAGTCAGGACTAATGCCTAACTTCACTGTGATTCAATAAAGGGAATCAATCTATGGAACAACTGTAGTGAAAGAATGAAAACATGTAAAGCACTAGGTGAGTTTAAGCAAATTAAGCAAACTAACAGAGCGTCTTTATTGACCTGTGCTGTTTTTTATGCTACTTATTCACTTTGAGTGTCTTGTTTATGAATTCTGTATTTGAAAGATAAAAACGGGGTTGAACAAGAATTTGTTTTACTTCATCCTGCACCCTGTTCGAACAATATGTCTACTTATTACTTTGTTGTTTTCAGAGAGTTTACTTAATATTTAGTGGACTATTTGTTTTGTTTTGCTGCTGAAATATTTCTTGTCTTAACATGTTTGAAAAAAAGATTAACATAAATGGTCACTTACTGTAAATTAGATGATGATGCAAACTGTGTGTCTTAGTGCCTGAAAGAAATTGAAATTGAAACGAAGAGTTTCTGTCATTTTATAAGGGTCGACTGATAAGTTATCATCACTGTTGGGATCAGCAGACTTCCTCCTTCCCTTATGTGCTGCTTTATCACTCGCTGCTTGTGTTCTCTCCTTTACTCAGGTGTGGTGATTTCCACTGATGCGAGGGATCGGCCTGCAGGAGATAAGATGAGATAACCCTATAAGGAAGCGCTCTCTCTCCCTTTTCCACCTCCTGACCTACCAAACTGCTGTCAGCCTGTTGGCCGACTAGAGGGTCAGTGCCCAGTCCAACAGCACCGTGTGGGCCGGTCTGGGTGGCTGCTCTGCTTTTGTTCTTGTAAGCCGGCCAATCAGCCCTGTTTACTTTGGTTCTTCATGTTTGCTTGGTTTACATTAGTTAGCTGTATGGAGGATTTATGTATTTTCTTCTTTTGTTAAAATAAAAGTTACACGGTTCTGTTTGGCTAATCCCTGGCTCACTTTATGTTAGCATTCAAACCAAAGCAAAGACTCTGTTTGGAAAACATAACGAGGAAAAAAGTCAGATATTTGTGTTCAAATGTAGGGAGGAAAAGTCAAAAGCTGTCAGAAAAATAAATACTCAAGGAAAGTGTAGATACCTGAAAAATCTACCAAACTACAGTAACAAAGTATTTGTACTTCGTTGCCTCCGACCTCTGGTTTTGGTAAGAGGAGTTTATTTTCTCTTTAATTCACAAGGATCAAGGATAACTTTATTATCCACTGGGGCAATTTGTTTCACAGCCAGCAGTAAAGACAATGACAACAGATAAACAGACAAGACAAGAAGTGTAAAACAAAAAATAACAAGAAAACTCACTTTGTGTTGCTAGGTCAATAGCAGCAGAAACGAATGACTTCTTAAACCTAGTGGTCCTGCATCTTGGCACAATGTGTCTGCGGGTGGAGGGGAGCGACATGAACTCTTTTAAAAGAGGACAGCTCTGATCAGCCTGGACAGCACGGGCTTTCGTCAAGGTCCTGACATTATACAAGTCATTCAGGCTGTTTAAGGTCACGCCTATGACCTTGAGGCAGACTTTAACAAGACCTTGCAGTCGATTTCTGTTTTTAATGCTGACTGACCCATACCAGCAGATAAATGAAAATGTGAACACAGATTCAATAAAACAAGAATAAAGCATTTTTATTAAGGGGTGATCCTCGTTAAAATTACAGAGCTGGCAATGAAAATACATACGCTGATGTACTTTTTTACACACAAGGTGTGGCTCAAAGGTCAGCTTATTGTCAGTTAAAGTGCCAAGATATTTATACTGATTGATGACCTTGACTGTCTGCCAATAACCACAAGGGAGATGCTGCAGGATTCTTCCCAAAAGCTACAATAATCTCTTTGGTTTCGGCCACATTGATGTTTAAAAAGGAAGACTTACGCCACTCTAAGAAGACTGCCACCACAGGGCCATGGTCAGGACTGTCGTGGTTCACTAGGGACAGGATAACAGAGTCATCAGCAAACTTAATTAAGTGATGCCCTGCATATTGGCTCTGGCACGCATTAGTGTATATACAAATAAAAGCAGTGAAAAAATGGAGCCCTGGGGTGATCCAGTGGATGATAAAAGAACATTTGATAAAACACCACTGACCTTCACACGCCGTGACCTGTCAGTCAAAAAGATCCAACAGCCAACATAACAGATCAGGATCAATGTTGTGAGTGGTCTTCAAAATTTGTGCTAAAATATGAGGCCGGATACAATTAAAAGCTGAAGAAAAATCAATGAACAGCAGTCACACTAGTGATTTAGCACCCTCTACATGTGACAGGATCATATTTAATGAAGTGCTAATGGCATCATCCACACCCCTACATGACCTGAAGGCAAACTGGAGTTTTTTCATTTTTTCATTTAGTGATTCTGGAGCATTGTTTGAGCACAGAAACATTTATTGAATCCCTCCAAATGCGGGGAACAATTTGGAGACGGAGAGACACCGAAAAGATAAAACAGAAAATGTTTGCTAAGTCCTCGGCACAGTTCTAAAGGATCCACCATGCTGTGGCCGTGCATTGCCAGCACTGAGCATGCCTTCAGTTTTGTCTTTATAATGACATTTTGCAAGTTTGATTTCCCTTTTTAACCTGTTTCTATAATTGCCTATACTGAGTTACAACACCCGGATTGAAACTAATGTTCCGCTGATTCATTGCACTTTTAGCCGATTTGGAGACCCATGGCTTATTGTTTGGGAAGATGTACCTAGATTTCGTGGGGATGATCAAATCTTCACAAAAATTACCATATGGAGAAACTGTCTCCGTGAGATCATCCAAGTCATCACATACATTAATGAACAAGACCCAGTCTGTGAGACTGAAGCAGTCCTGACAGCATTGAGTCATGTGACCAGACCGGAACTAACCAACGTTTCGGTTTCCTGTTTTGTAGGAAGGAACCGAATAAACACAGCAATTATCAGACATGCAGAGTGGAGACCTCCGCAGGGAATTTTTAAGCTCCTTTGACCGACCCATAACATAGGTCAAGACAGTTCGTATGTCTGCTGGACACGTTACATACTGTTCAAAGTTACACAGTCTTCCCTGTTTGTAGTAGTTAATATCCCCCATTAACAAGGTTCGGTGAAGCCGATTCACAGTGTTGGCTATAGCTGGAGTTGCCATATGTGCATCAGCCTTTGGGTGGATGTACACAAGAGTTACAAACATTTGGGGGGTACACAATGTCTCTCTGAAGACCACCATGTTGGACCAACTCCTGTTAACATACAAACACACCCCACCACCAAGTGACTTAACGGTCACTGTGGGGTCTCTGTCAACACGAAAGGGAACACCAAAACCATCTATTTCAGACTGGTCTTGATCTTTGAGCCATGAAGGCCTTGTCTTGTCATCTTGTAATCCCCGCCACCACGTCTGTCCCATTTCCTTACCCCTGTTGGTCTGGCCATCCAGCTGCGGTTTCCCGTTGAAGGATTTGGGGGGATAATCTCAGCTGGCAGAAGAGCTGAAAGATCCACAGTGTCTCTATCGGAGTACCACATAAGCAGGAGGAAATCACAAATAATAATAATAATAATAATTTTCACTAATTCCTGATATGACGTTTTTTAATGTATTATCACTCTCGTATTATCTATTTGTTAAATATCTTTGCTCTCTGGACTCCTTCATGTTAGTACGTCTGAGTTAATTCAATGCAAAGAAAGAGTGAATATGAGCCACTTAAACTTGAATTGCTTTTCTGCCATCTCATTCAAACACTTCGGCTGTGGAGGTGGAGTTTTTCTACCCTATTGTTGAGCTGAGAGACTTCCGCGGAGGATGGACTCGTGTATCCTCACTCCGCAATGATTGCTCCACGTTCCTTGATCCTCGGTGCACAAAAAGGAGCTTTGGGACGGTCCTCAAGATGGCGCCACCAAAACAACTTCCAGTTCATGTGAGGCTCAAGGAGCGAGGAAACGGCAAAAAAGAGACTTGAGACGCACCGTTTGTAGCTTCATCATGCACAGATTAATCTAAAATTCAGGATGCTCATGTTTGTTTAACTGAGAATTTATTTCTCAAAATTAGATGTGAGAACAATTTGTTGCTGAAGTTTTAATCTTGTATTTATTTGTTTTTTTGTGTCAACATCCCATTTACATAGTCATAATCAGGCTAATTTAGTTAAGGTTTGGATCGGTGAGAAAATAAACCCTATTTTAAGATTGAAGATGTGTTTCTTGATGCATTCTACTCTGATGCCCATCAGCTCATTGTGAACCTCCTGACTTTCCAGTTTGTCACTAATAGTTTAGGTTTGACTGTAATTATCCAAGTTTTAAGGTATATGTGTCTGGGATTCCTGCATCCAAGCAATGATGGAGGTGGATGGAATTCAGTTTAAGGGGACAAGACAACTGTTTCCACAAACAATTTCCCCATTATTCTGAAAGTCGCACAGCACACTGCTTATTAGAGATTATAGACATCATGAGATGTTATTGTCATGTGTGCAGACCCAAGAATCACTGAGGGTTTATAGAAAGGTCAGCATGAAGACATATTTGGGTAGTAACTCAGCTCTGCAGCTCCGCCTTCCTGCTGTGAGTTATGCTTCTGCTTTAAGGTTAACCTAAATAAATTTTGGGTGTGTCAGAACAGAGCATAAACAACTCTCAGCAGAAGGACAAAGGGCAACTTTCAGAGAGGAACAGGAAGGACCGAACAGCAGAGGGAGGAGCTGGAGGCCACAGAGGCAGTTTCTTTTTTCTCACAGCACACAAACACGGTGTACGTTTACCTGAGCTGAGACCGGAGCTGTCACTGATGTCCACCTGCAGGTAAATCTTTGTTTTAGATCATCTCTGTGAACTGCTCTGCAGACAGCTCTTTGTGTCCTGCAGGTCACTCTGCTGCAGATTCAGCTTGTGGGTCAGAGGCACAATGAGTCATTTCTCTACAGTTGTTCTTTGCAACACAGCCGGCTTTTTGTAGCTTTGGTTTTTAGCTTCACCGCACAGAAACGTTTCACACAGGCAGTGACCGACTTCGAGGTTTGATCTGTCACTGAGTGAACCTAACAACAACTGACACAAAGAAAAGAGCAACAGAGAGCAAAAACTAAAACCTGTAACGCTCTCACCTTGCAAAAGACTCCTTCACTGTGAGTTAAAGGTGGAGTTCACCTTCTCATACGAATGAATTGACAGAGGACAGCAGAAAGAACTCGCTGCACAGGTTCATACCAGACAAGTGTTTACTTGCCTGATACATAAAGAACAAATCTGACAAACAGGAAGTTAGGCATTTGCAGACGGCTTTATAATCATTTGAATCTGTTGTTGCTTAATGTTTGCATTATAAATCCAGAGAATCTTTTGTTAAATTATCCACCATTGACGAGGAACAAATCAAAATAACATCATCCTGTTACTATTTCCCATTATCAGTGAGGGTGTATGTTGTTTACTGTAGATTTTCTTGTTGCTCTGAGCTATGAGGTGCTCAAAAGGACATTTTACTCAAAAATGAAATATTTTTCTCTTACTTGTAGAGATATTTTACCCATTTGGACTGCTTTCTTCCAGGTAATATGAAATTATAAGCGCAAAGTGCCAAAACATAGATTTTAAAAACTCAGCAGCAATGTTTCTTTTAAAACATCAAGTCTTTTCAAATCCAAAAACATTTATTGTGAATTAGTTTGTTACTGCTCTTGTCAATGAAGACTTGTGGCTGTTTGCTTATAAACAGTGTGAGACGGCAGAGTCAGTGTGCTGACATAACTCAAGTGTGAACATCCATTATTATTTTGTTATTGTATGTTTTTACCTATAAAACACCAACAAACTGGAACACTTTAATCTGTGTAAATCAACACTCGCATCAGAGATGTTTCACATCTTGTTTCTCTGATGTTGGAGTTTGTAGATCAATCAGCAGAAATGACTTCGAGGAAACAGTCAGCAGGTCTGTTAGATGTGAGTGATGGACTGTGACTCGATGCCATCAACATGAATTAATGATGGATGAATGATGTCCTCGTTCACCTTAAGGCTCAACTCAGCATTATAGGATTCACTGATTAGATTTGGAAAAACATTCCCGTGGGAAATTTTTTCAACGGCTCAGTTTAATTCCACATCAGCCCAGTTCAATACAGAGCCACTTGCTGATGACTAATCGACCTGTTCTGTTGTGAAAACAGTTATTTTACTTTTTCAGTGGAAGGTGCTCACAGCAGAGGCTGTAAATATAGAAAAAGTCACTGGGAAGTTATTTCTGAAAGCATTTTGTTTGTTAAAATCAGTCTTATTTTTTTCTGTTTTTTACTGTGGTGGCTGAGAAACCAAGACCTCTGCATGTAACACTGAATCTATCTGCACAGTCCAAAACATCTAATTATGAGAAGAGAGAACAAGTTTTTTGTGATTTGCTTGAACTATCTAACAAGTGTGAATTCACGATAGTCGCAACCAACAGCTAAACTTGTTATAATCAACACATGGTTGATCAGTTTTGAAAGAGGGCGGGGCTAAAATAAGGGGCAGGGTAGGCCATGACCAAAGACAGTGTGTTTGTTTGAATATGTGTGTTTCTACAAAGTTTGGCTATGTTACATGAATCCATTTAGAAATTATGTGCCTTTTTGTTAAAGGCCGCTCCCACTGCCACACCCCCTTTTTGCCAGTTGGCCAAAAAGGTTAATCAGCTGTCCTTTGGTTCATGACGAAACTTCTCGCTAAATGTTGTGCAAGTCTGTGAATCCATTTGGAAGCAATGTGCATTTTTGTAACAGGCCACTCCCATTGCCACACCTCTTTTTAGCTAATTGCATGAACACAAACACACACCTTCACACACACAAACACACACACACACACACAGGCACACACACATACACACACAAACTTGACCTCCATGCCAAATTTCAGCCTCCTAGGGCAAAGACTGTGTCAGCCTGAGTGGGGAATTTTCTGTGGACTGACTGTCCATCCCACCAACCTGCAGAGTGACCTATTCACCTTTTTCACATGGGTCATGATCTTAATTTTCACAGGCTTAGCTGGGCGGGTGCAGTAGAGATGTCCCATAGCAGGGCGACAATGCCACAGGCATCACTTCATCCACTTGCAATAGAGTTTAGAATTGACTGAAAAGCGATGGGATGTACTCAGGACAGGACTCCCTCCTCTTGTAAAAATTACACCCAGGGACACAGCAGTAAGATGACATCCAGGTGAAGTGATGCCTCTGGCGTTGTCGCGCTGCTATGAAATGTCTCTGCTATGCCCACCCTGCTGAGCCTTGTTTTGTAATTATGATGGCGACCTGTGTAAAAAAGGCAAATAGAGCTGCTGGTCACTGCTAAAAATATGAAGTTCATCCTGTGGGTGGTACTATGTGATTATTTCTGAATGGCAGGTTTAACAAACATGAACATCATTATGTTGGGATAAAGCTCAGGCTGGAATTAATATATATTTTTCTTCAGTAAACCAAAAATGTGTTTGTCCGTCTCTCAGTACTGTCTCACTTCCTCCGATAAAGGTCATAAAGGTTTTAAGTGGTTCTTAGCACTGTGGATATTGATTTAAATGTATAAATTTGAGTCAGTATGGACATGCTATAAATTTTTATATTTTGTTTAGTGCTGTCAAATCAGTAAAATATTTAATCGCGATTAATTGCATGATTTTTATAGTTAACTTGCGATTAATCGCAAATAAATCCCACCTTTTTAAATTGTCAGTTCTAAATGTATCTTTCAACATTAGAGTGGAAAAATATGCTGTCTTCATGCAAATGAATGTTTATTATTATTGGAGCAATCCAAACCAAGGAAAAATACTGTGATGTACAGTATATTTGATTGAGCACTCTGTACTCAGAGAAACTATCAAAATTATTAGCTTGCTAATTGTTGTGTAGGTGAAGCTGAACCTGCAGGACAAACTGCGATGGAGAGACGATGGAGAAGGAGTAAAGTTAAGTAGGTTGAAGTAATTAAATGGTGTCTTAGTTTGTAAAATGATTTTTTTTTTAGCTGCTGACTCTATTTTTAGCTCACTGTAACTTATTTGCAAACATGGGCTGTTCATTCCTGAGCCAGCAAGATTAGAGTCGGGGTTTTATAACCAAAAAAAAGTTAATTGCAATGCACTGAAGAATGGATTTTTTTGCCCAGCCCTAGACAGAAGATGTGCATGTTAAAAAAATTAAGGGTGTTAAAATTAATTTGTATTAACGTATCATTAACGCATTAACTATTACAGCACTAATTTTGTTAAATCCGATTTATTTTTATAGCTGGATTCTAACTCTAGTACCTGTATTCTTGGGGTTATATTTTCTCCATTATAGCCCTTTGAATTTGGGTATTCCATATAGGCCCCATAGCAAAGGTGAATGTGAAGGGGTTAAAATCTGACATTGATTCAAATTCTGTGGCAAAATAAAATTGATTCATCACAAATTCAAAAACTAATCAGAGACAAAGAAACCTGAAACCTGCAGCACAGAGCTGATGTGTCAGAACAGAAACTGAGTTTGCATTAGCACTAACGCTAATGCTGTGTTAGCTACTGCAAATTACAAGCTAACAAGCTAAAAAACAACATAAACAAATTAAATATGCTAACTAAATTTACCATTTTAATGCCTGTGTAACTGATTTTGCACAACGCACTCCTCATCCGAGTCAGCTGATTTTCTCCATCTTTCCTCCGAAGCTAGCTGTCAGCAGTGATAGGTTGGGCCTGAGGCTGTGACTGATAGATCCAGGATTTCTTAAAGAGGAAAAATGAGTAGATGTGAAAACGAGTGAAATCTTGAGTATTTTCATAAGGCAGTTTTGCTACTCTATAGCAAGCAGGGTCCGACATGAACGGTTGCCCGAATGCCCGCAGCAAATAAAAAAAAAACGGCGGGCAAGCAAAACCTACCCAGATATGATGAACAATGGATTATTTTTCTGCAGCAACAACAGCTACAGAAAGCAGAACTTGGAGAGCCATGCTAAATCCATTCCACACATGGCTTGTGTTGAGGCAAAAAAACGCCAGGTTGTCCCTGGACTGATGGGCTGTTGTGTCCGAAGACTTCACATGGAGAGCCACAACCACATAAAAAAAAAGTCTAACCACTACTTACCATGTCGCTAAGACAGAGCAGTCCAGGGCCTAAAATTCGGCGCCGAATGTAATAAGATCCTGAAAATCTGGAATTTTACTGTGGGACAATCCCACAAATGGAAGCTGATCTTTTGTTTTACGTCAAATGAGATGCAGTGCATGGTTATTATTACACGTGTTCATAAATTTTACCGGAGCTCCGCGGAGAGAAGGAGGGAGGGAGTTTTGCTGTGACGGCCACGTCAATACAAAATATCAAAAGCAAATACAACATTTTGCGATCAGTCAACTGATCCATTTCCTCAATATACACACAGTTATTAAATGCGTTAGTACATTCACCCGCAAGGCCCGTGCTGCTCTCTCTGGAGGCTCGTTAGGGGGTGAAGATGACCCCTGACCAAAAGTCTATGAAGAAGATTTAGGGATTCATACATGAGACGTTGTCTTAATTACCTGATCTGTGTCACTGCACATTCAACCTGCGCTGGACACCTCAAGTCAATCAGCTGTCACTCTGTTAGAATCCAGTGTGTGATGGGAAAACGTCACATTTCCACACAGTCACACAAAGTAAAGTCACGAGAAAGTAAAGTGTACAGCATCCTTCTCATAACCCAGCGCACCGCGGAGTCTGACAGGCTGACAGCCTGTCACAGCAGGGCCAGTCCTAGACAGTTTGGGGCCCTGAGTGAAATTAGGATTTGGGGCCCCCAAATGGCCACGGCATCAGTTAAACCACCATTACATGTTGTCAGTTGGATTTTGGTTTGTTTACTCTCATATTTAGCGAGCAAAATGTATGCACCACACAGCCAGAAAAAGTACGTCTTAGGCAGGACAAGTAGGAATTTAGATGAGGCAAGCAGATTTGAGAAGTACTTGCCCTGCAGGGCAAGTAGAAAAAAACCTTAATGTCGGACCCTGGCAGGTGAAAGATATAAGTGCTTCTTCCAAAAATATGTTCAGATCAGATCAGTTTGGTTCAGATTATTTTAGTATAACTTAATTTATTTATCTGATAACTCCCTCTATGTCTCACCAGCTAGTCATGGACTTCATCGATCCCATCCTGTCCATTGCCACACAGATCTACAGCCTGGTGGAGACTGTGAAGGCCAATAAGAAGCGCTGCCGGCGTGTTGAGAAGAGAGTGAGAGCCCTGGAAGAGCTGGTGAGGTCCATTAAACAGAGACAGCAGGGTCCACCTTGTGCCGACGTAGAAAAATCTCTCCAGGAGCTCTCCATCACTCTGATATCAGCACATGAGCTCATCAGGAAATATGCCGTGGCCAACTGGATGGAGCGTGTCCTAAACTCCAGCAGCCATGGAGACGAGTTCAACAGCGTGAACGAGCGTCTCAATGATGCCTTTCAGGTCCTGTCTGGAGCTCTGCAGGTGGAGCAGGGGAACATGCTGTACCAGGTGTTTGAACTCACCTCTAGAGAGAGAGAAGACGAGCTGGCTGGGAGGGAGGACGACAAAGAACTGAAGAATTGTGAGTAAACCTGAATATGTTGAAGAGAAATAACATGACCCAACTCAATTGGAAGATATGAGCTTAAATTTCAACTTATAGTTTTAATCATTAAAATTTACAACCAGGTGCATCAGGATAAATGATATGCACATGGTTAAATTGCTTAGCTTAAAGATTAAGGGCTTTTATCCAGTGGCTTGCACTTGTTAGCTAAAATAAACTGGTGAAGAAATGAACCCTGAAACCCAAAAGCCAGTTATAATTTTTGCCCTTATGGTTTCCTTGTCTCAAAGTATTTGTGTTTTGTAAATGGGTTTTTCTGTTATTTTCGTCACCAAGCTTATTTTAGGTGTAAATCCAAAATCCCTATCAAGAATCCCATAAGCTTTTTGCAGAGTTAACCACTGCAATGTTAACTTTCAGGTTGGTCTACAAGAATATGTCATCCCTTCACCACTCTATAACTGTCCAGATGTGCTGCCAAGATGGCAGCTGAGGGGCGGAAATTGCTTAGAAGGACTCCACTTTGGCTGAAGATACTGTCTTGTTATTACTTGAAAAACCAGAGTTTCCTAATCATATTTAGAATTTAAATGTTTAAAGTTAATGCTTTTATGAAGTCAGAAACTGACTTATCCGGAGTTGGGTCAGAGAGGCAGCAGTTTGGCTGTCATGACCCATCCTTCATGGCCATAGGTGAAGGCAGAAACAAACACTGACCTGTAGTTTTAGAGCTTTGCT
>JAQFJA010000024.1:40487-51951 GCA_029874485.1 Naso brachycentron
AACTCAGATTTAGGTTTCTGATCTTCTAACCTCACTCCTGGCCGTGGTGTAAGAACATCAATGTCTGCCCGTTGTTCTGTCCACTACTTTGGTCCAGACTGAACATCTGTGTAGTGGATTTTCAGGGAATTTTGGAAGTCATTCATGATCCCTAGAGGATGAAGCCTGATTACTTTGGTGATCCTCCTTGACTTTTTTGTAGCTCAACCATGAGGTTTAATTATGTGGTTTTGAATAAATTATTGTTGAATGGATTGCAATGAAATTTGGTTGGTTGGTATATAAATTGACCCTCTTTCTTATTTTTTATTCACATATTTATTTTTACATATTATGTTTTAACTCAAACAGTACAGCTTGTGATATTATCGGGTCAAAAAATTTAATTTGTCCAATTAGCTTTAAAAACAAGAAACAAACAAACAAACTTTCTAAATGAATGACATTTTCATCAGCCATATCTGTATTTTTGTTACGTAGCCTAATCTAATTTTCAAAATTAGCATGCTAACATGCCAGCTAAATTGGAAAACATGGTATACATTATTTGTTGTAGAGTATAAAGTTGAAGACTTCCTTGAACGTCTCGTGAATGGCAAGTTATTTGAACTTGACTCCTTGAATTCAGGAAGTGAGGACGATGGAACCAGGAGTGAGATAGGTGATGAGTTTTGAAATTAAGAGTCTTTTAAATTCTTAGTCTGTTTTTTTTTTTTTTTTAACCCTTACATACTGTTCGTATTTGATACCTTCGGTTCAGGTCAATTTTGACCCAGACCAAGAATTCCCTCATAGTAAGTGTCTATATCAAATTTTAAACTACAGATCTATTTAGAATGTTTAAATAGTCTATGACACCTAAATTAATGTATGATTAAGCCTTAAAAAATGTTTCAGAGAGCAGGGAGAGTGCATTTTCTAAGTTTTACAACACTTGTTTTTGGAGAAAAACATCCCGTTCTACATAAGATATAAAAACTTAAAAGCCATAATAAATTTAATTATATTTCACTGAATTTGAAAATGGCATACATTCTGGAACTCATAATATGCCCATGTTTAACTATTGTCATGACCCACCACCAACACCCTCCCCAAATTGAAATTTGGTCAGCTGCAGGTGCAGATCTTGTGTCTGTGTCAAGGCACCCCTTGACCTCAGATGACCCTTGGTGCACAATATATGATCACTTACAGTAGATGCTGTCACAGAACTGTACACAGCCCCAACACATGCAAACATCCAGTTCAAGATGTTTAGGTCATACCTGCTTGATTAGCATGTGGAAAAACTCAGCCTTATGTTTCATAAGATTTTCTGACATTTCATGCCCATCTTGTCGTGGCGTCCATTGGAATGGACATGAAAAAAAACAATTAAAAACATGAATTAGGAAAAATTTGTTTTTTCCACTTTGTTTTTATGCTGGAGAGGAGTCAAAATCAGTTTAAAAATATTTTTTTTGCTCAGCTGAAAAAAATGCGGGTCTGAAGGGGTTAAAATATTTAATTATTGTTGTCGATTCTGGTTATCGTCTGCACCTCTATTGACCAAAATAATGTGATCAAAGTTTCCCATAAATCCCCTTCACTGCTTAAGACATCAAACAAAGAGAAAGAACAACAAACACTTTTGATGACTTTTATTTTTCCCCTAATAGATTTTTACAATCAACAAATCAAACTTAAGATGAGCCTGGCAAAAAAAATCATCTGTACATGTTAATTCCTTTTGGGCACAAGAGCTTAACAATCATTTCAATAATCAAATGATGACTTGAACACTTGAACATCAGTCTCACAGCTCAAAAACACTGAGTGACCGAAAGACGGGAGGCAGGATGAACCATAACAAAGCAAATAAACAAAAAATGATGTTCCCTTTATATCTTTCTCTCCAGTGTTATAGAAAAGTACAGTCAAATATCTTATTTACAGAGAAATGAACACAACTTTGATTAAACGGATTGTTAAGGTGTGCTGAGGGTTCCTGGGTCGTCGTTGTAAAGAGGAGGGGAGTTCAGTATCATGGCATTATTAAGTCTGGAATCTAAATAATGAACAAACACGTGGGGACGCTTCATGTTGATCATAAAGGATACAAACAAGCCAACAACAATATGGCTGCCGCTCCCATTCCAGCACCAACACACGGCACCGTCTGCGGGGACTCACACTTTCTTACACGTGATTCGTTGTCAAAATGCCTTTTATCCTAAAAACTTGAATTTTATCCTTTTAAGGAAAACCACGCCCCTTTGTGCCTTGAGCCTCCCCCGGCCATGTTGATTCACTAATGAAAGACCAGATGAACCATTCCTGAGCTACATTATTGAAGTTTGCATCACCGAGGAGCTTTAAAGTGTTGTTGTTGTTCTGTTGACAACAGTTCACTTTCCCAGCTCTTAGCTGTACCAAACACTTTAACCCGCCTTTTTCTCATTCTGCCCTTCAATTTGTCAAAATAGAGCTGCCTTATTGCTAGAGTAACAGTGATTTTGTTTTCATTAAAAATCTGAAATACATTTGTTATGCAGAATTGCAATCATCGTCGATATGGATCCCTTACATGATCATTCAGCTCCTTCAGGCTGAATCAAACATGTAAGAAGAGCAAACACAGGGAAGGTGTGACTTCATGACAGAAAAATAAATCTAAAATTCTTTGACAGGACACACTGACACACTGCAGATTTACTGACCAGCAAAGTAAAATGTTCTTGTAGCATGATGTGGCATCTCATTCTTCAAATCTGGTTTAACTAATCCAGAAGGGCGTCTCAACGCCTGTGTCTTCACAGGATATTTTCAGTTTGAACAGACGTTCACGTGGACGTGCAGCCCTTCATGTGAACCTCAAAGCTTCCTCTGAAGATCCTGAACAAGTTTGTCTTTTTGTTTCCTTTAAAATGAACTGATGTAATCCATGCTTTCAGTCCATGCTCTTTAATCAACCTGACAACATAAGCTTTGAGCTGGGTTTAGTAAAGTCTGAACCCAGTTTGTTAGGCTAAGACAAGCCAAACAAAAAGCTTTGCTCTTTTAATGCTTTCTTATTAAACACGTCCTGGGGTCACCTGATGCTCGCCAGCTAAAATGATCTCAGTTCTCAGCCACCTCACGATCAGGTCGTTGTCTCTTGGACTGAGTTAGTGACCCTGCGCTCTTCTTTTGGAACAAGAACTCAGAATTACGTCATGACATTTTCATGATTCTTTGTTACAACCACAAAAAAGTTCCTGTCTGCATCAGTGGGTTAGCCAGTTATCTTTTGAATTTGAATTTTGGATTTCTTGTATCATGAAGCTGGCTCACTTTAAAAGGAGGTAGATCACCACGACAACAGCAACAAAAGTTTGGGGGTTTTTTAGATTCGTAGAATCACCTAATTGTTCCTGGTCTTCCATGGACATACAGTACATAGCTTCTGACAAACAAGGGAATATTTTACCACACTAAATAGTCTATGATGAAGGCAATCACTTTGCATGATTCCAACATTTAGTTCCTTTGCCTCACTCATACATTTCCTCTCAGCATGTTTATTTTGCTGTAGTAATCTCCTGGTAGTATCACTGTTTCCTTCCATGGCTCACTCATGGTTATCATGTTTGTAATTCAACATGAACACGCTCACAGCCAGACTGGAAAACGGAGTTAAGCAGCTTTGTGATATCAGTCATCCAGGACCATCAGTGTTAGCTCAGTTAAGAGTCAGAACTTGGTACGTGACTCTGAGCTCTGAATTGTATCAACATTTTTTCAGGTTTGAGCTTAAGGACTTGTTGCTATGACAACAGATCCAAATCACCTATTGACTGCGTTAAAGAAGTTAAAATCCAGGCAATCAATGTAACTGTATAATTCACGCGTGAGGGGCGAGGCTGAGTTCTGTACGGCATTCCAACTGAACCCACATGACGGACCATCGCGACTTTAACACTCAGTTTAGCACAAATGTCAAACACTGAAAGCTGCAGAACGGAGACGCTCCTGGGCTGATTTACCAAGCACACTAATGACACAAAGTGTATTTAGATCCACAGGTAATATCGGGTCAACACGAAAGAGCAGCACTACAAACTAAACCTTGTGGAGTGTTTCCCGCCTTCTTTCCGTCTCCGTTTTTAACTTTTCTTTTTTTGCTTAAAGTCCTCGTAGAGATCAGAGCAGCTCTCTGCCAACATACGCTGGAAACTGGAAATACCTCATTACATACATCTGAGTTGAGTTCTTCATAGTTGTGTCAGTCTTATAAAACAGAACATAGTATTTAATTTGAGGATGACAAGCAGTTCCTATGTAGTGATCTGTCTCAGCAGCCAAATGTTGCCTTGGTACAATGGCGTCAGAAAAATGTAGCTTGGAAATGTTGACTTACAGAAATCTTGCCCAACTTGTAGTTTAAATTTTGAAAGCTCTACAACAACGTTTTGTCGGGTAGGTGAAAACTCCCGGCTCCTCTGTGACACAGTGCAGGCTGGTAGAAGAAGAAGTTGGGCAAATGCAGCCAGCTCGACCCTCTGTGCGAGTCAGAGGGGCAGCAGCAGCGGGAGAAGGACATCTGACAGACGTCTGTGTCTCTCATCACCAACTCTGTGCTCTTTACTCCACCACCTTTGACCTCCATCACCAATCACTCTCTACTACCTTTGTGCACCGCCTACATTCTATCCAGACAAGAAACCCGAATAAATGTGCCAAATCAACTTGAAATGTACAGACTAACTCACAGCTTGGGTATCGGTGAAACTCAACCGACTGTCCTTCCACACAGTCAGTGAGCCAACATTATGGGAGGAGGGAAGAAAAAATATTGGTTGAATCTTTATTAAGTTACAATATAGATTTTTTTTTCTTCATTTTACAAGTACCTCTTCCTTTCCTTCGTAAAATTCTGTGTTCAAAAAGTGGGGATGGCTGTCTTATTTTGAAGCAGTGTTGTGTTCGTGGAGATTATGCCTGCAGACAACTTCAATTTATTTTCAAGGAATCTTGGGTCGGGGGTTTGGGAAGACAAACAATCTTCTCAGATCTGCCATTGTTTGTTTTGGGGCGGGGACACCTGGATGACCTGGGTCAGAGTCTGCTCGTCATGAGAGACTGAGGAGATGAAGGTCGAATGAGGACTTCAGAATCCATCCACCCACACAGCCAGGCCCCTCTCCGCCAGCGTACGGTTCACTGATATTATCTGCAACAAGAAGACAAACATCTGTATGATTCAAATGATAAAACAAACCATAACTACATCTGGATTACCTCCAATACAGAAGCTCACATGCTTAAATCAAAACTATCAGCATTCCATCAGGAAAACAGCAGAACCGTTTAAAAATGTCAATCTGCTGCGTATGTGTGTTTCATGTTCGCTCTTTCTTTCCATGATGGACGTTAAACTCGAGATCATCAGGAAATGAAAAGATTTTGTCTTTTAATCAGAGAGAAAAGTACGCTGGAACGAGCAGCCAATCAGAGCGACTGAAAGGTTCCATACTGGTGCTCTGTGCCTGGAGGAGAGATCGAATACAACAACCCACCACAAGCCCATTTCCAACCAGGGCAGATACTCGCCAACAACAGGCCAACAACAACAACAGCAACAACAGCAACAACAGCAACAACAGCAACAGCACAACAACAACAACAAGGGTCAGTTTTATTTTGTGTTTACGACTTGTGCGTTGCTCCAGCACAGACTGGTGGGTTTTTAACCCGTGCTTGAAGGAAACCTCACAGTCTTTTCTACGAATGCTTCCATGCAGCTGCTGCCGTCGGTCATCCTGCTGTCTGACAGCGAGCTGCAGGTTTGTAGCCGTCCATTCTTGCAAAAAACTTCAGAGTAGTTCTGTTTATGATAAACTGTGCTGTTTTGTTTTGTTCAGTATTATTCCAACAACACATACAGCCGGTGAAACAAACGCTGCGGCTTCCGTTAGTTAATCTGACACTCTGGCTGACAGTCACGTGTTCATTAGGGTCAGGTCGCTGTACGAATGTCTGAACCGGTTTGATACTCAGCCAAATATCAGACTGGGCTGGCAGCACGCTGGCACACGTCTCAGCCAACTGAACTGAGTGACACAAAAGGTTTGTGTCACTGTGTTGGGAAATTTCCATCACAGTCGTGACAGCCAATCAGCATTGAGATTCTCCTGATGTACACTGAGACCAAAGCAGCTTGTTGCTGTGTGTGAACACCACGGAGCTGTACAACTAACTTTACGATGTAACTCACGACACAGAATGATGTACTGAACACAGACATGACGTCGTTAAGCTTTCCAACGTTTCTGGAGCTTCCTGATCCAGAGCAGAAATGATGATTATTCGAGCCGTAGTTAATGACAGAAAACCCCTCTTCCTCCTGATGCTAAAAGCCAAACTTAAAGGGTAATTCCGAGATTTTCTTTTTCCATCATATTTTAGGATGTAAATAGATGACAGAAAAAAATAAATTTTTGAAATTGGTCCAGTACTGAGCAAGATCACACCAGCCAGTGGCTGCCAGAAGCTACAGACTTGACCCCGCGGGGGAATTGTAAACACCGAAATAGGCACATTAAAGTGATTATTTTCACTACATACTGGCTCAGATTGTTGTGAAAAGTGACTGACAACATTTTTAAGATGACCCCTACACGGAGAGAGACCTGTGTTCACATGTCACTTGCAGCCGGGGGGGGGGCGTGTCTTCCGATGCAACAGCAATCACACTGAAGCTGATCAGTACAGAGCAGGTGCCATACAGAGGCACTGTGAGCAAGAATTTATCTACAGCCATGGCACAATATTGAGCCCATTTCAAGATACTCTGCCCATGTTACAGGCTTATTGAGTGACTGTTTCTGTCGTAGTTCTGCCAAGCTTTTGAGTGTTACATTACTGATGCTATGGAAACACAGTAATTCGGCCATTAGCTCCTCTCTGTCGCTAGCAGGTCTCTCCTCTCTTGGAACAGCATTTTTTCTTTAGGAAAACATGTTGGGGTTTTTTCCTCTGGCAGAAGTCATCCCGGTTAAATGGTCACTACAAACCCGATGGTCTGCAAGACGCAGCGTACAGACAGAAGTATTTTCATCCATTCGTAGCACTACTAGCCACAACCTCCATGTGTCCCTATCCAACAAGGGCAGTCCATGAAACCTGTAGCTCACCATTTTGTTGGTACAAGTCAGATATGCACCGACACAAACCATTGTTTCATATCTTTCAGATAACACTCAGACACAAAAATATCTTCCTCACAAACTCTCCTCAACTTTCTCACCGTCCTCTTCCACAAAAACTCACTCCCAGTTCCTGCGGGATCACACGAGACTTCCGTTAGAGCTACACTTCTGTTTGGGTGGTGTCAGGGGACTCTTCACACACTTACCACATCAATCCGAGACAGTTTGTAGCAAAAATAATCATTTTTCGTGCGTGTATTTCTGTGTTACGATTGCTCGGCGGGGTGAAGTCTATAGTTTCTGGCGGCCGCCGGCTGGAGTGCATGCTAACAGTGAGTCAGTAGCAGCAGTTCAAGAGGAGCGAAGCCATTATGTGTTCTTAAAAGTTGAAAACTTAAAAGCTTAAATTGTAGCACTGCGAACAGCTCGAGCTAATCCAGCTAACGGCTACACTCGCGCTGCCACGTCTTTTTGGTCACTTCACTGTTGTCAGTATTGATGGCGCAGGTTTGTGGATAAGTGTTTCGCTTAATTTTACTGTTTGCTCCCTCATCTAAATGAGTGTTGGAAAGTACTTTGTGTGTGTTGTTTTGTGTGGGAAACTTGATTATGTTGCGTCTCCGCATCGATGCAGAATCTTCCACGTCCATGTCGCGATGTTTCTTATCAAGAAAATTCCACACCTGTAATTACCGCCAACACTGATACTGCTGCTTCCTAAGCAAAGCCGTAGAGTCTGCTTATCTCTACAGGGTTTTTTGAAAAAAAATAAAATTCTCTGAGAGCATCTCATTTGAAAATGTATCAACAACTACCCATCCAGCTGTGTCACAAAATTATTCTAAAACTACGATTATATGCAGCTACAGAATGGAGCTTTGTGTTAGGAAGGTAAGGCAAACCAGGTGTATCCAAGCAGCTCACCTCATCTCCAATCATGTTCCACAGGTGGATGAGCGGGAGGCCGGTATTGTTATCATAGTTTGAGACCTTTACAGAGAGAAAAGGGCCAGTTAGTGACATCTGACCTTAAACCTGTGGAGTGGATTCATGAGAAACAAGGATTTACCTGTGCGAGCAGCGGCACTCCTCTGGTCATCTCCTCCAGCGCTGAGGTGGCCTCTGCTGAGAACCGATCCTCTCCTGATCAACAACATTGTACGTATGACGTCACAACAAATAAATAGTAATTGTTTCATAACATGTTTGCAGCTTTCAAACAGCAAAATATAGACTTGGTTTCTTTTGACTAATTTTGAAGACTCGACTGAAAGAACTGACACAGACTGCTAACACTGCTAACATTTCACTAGATGTTTCTCTGGAGGTTTTAAAACTACAAGTGAATAAAGTGTTGCACCTGGAAGCGGAGCGATGTTGTCAAGTAATACTTCAGCACCTTGAAATGGTAGTGTTACAAAATCAGACCTGCAAAATAAAAAGAAGCAAAATGTTCAAGAATTTCTATATTTCATGTCATATGCATGTATTCACATGTTGCAGTGTAGACAATGTGGAATACTCTTTCACAGACGGCAATCACTGATGTCAAAGTAAATAAGCTTTTATAGTTTTTTAAAATCTTTGCAAACGCCTGATCAGAACGGATTGATGGGTTAGCTATTGCTAATGACGCCGTCTCCAGAATCATCCAAACTACACGACACATGACACTGACTGCACAGACCAATCCAAACATTTCCTTTATAACTCAAACTATCCGACACCTCGTTAGGCCTGACATGCAGATGGGATTCTCTCTCGAAATGGCTCAAGATGTAACATAGTCTAAGGTTGCATCTAGACTAATTACTTTTATTAAATAATCTAACGATTTGTTTTTAACCCATAGAGCGGTGCGACACAACTTTACAGACCTCCAGACGACTTTATGAACCCAGGCATGATGTCGTTTGGTTTTTCAACCCGTCTCGGACTTCCACAGCTGATACAGAGCAGCACACGTGATTATATCGGGCGTAGTTAGTGAAACAGGCTGACGTAAGCCGGCTGTGTACTTTCACTTATGAGAATGATGCAGTGTAACAGAATTTATATTAATTATAACCACGTGATGCGATACTAGTGTTCTGTATGAACACAGCTTTAGGAACTAACTGACTCGTTCACGATGCTTTCATTTTGTTTTACAAGACTTCCTGTCATGTCATGAGAGGGGAGGGAAGAAGGCGCCACGTTCGCTGTGTTCAGTTTATGCGTATGTACTTATAGGAGGCATGCGACTGAACGGAGCAGCAAACAGTGTGATTTGGTTGAGATTTTTTTTAAAAAGCATTGTTTGTCTGAGCGTAGAACTGCAACAGATAGAATGTGCACTGAAGCACAATGCAAACGATCTCTATGCTCACGGTGGATCTTGGACTCCACACACACATACACGCGTGCACATGCATCCCGACACGTTCGGAGGACAACGAGACATAACGTCAGAACAAAAAAACTGCCCTCAGACAGAGTTTGGCATGTTTTAACCAAAGCACCTGCTGACCAGGACACTTTGGATCACCCTGTTATAACAGATTCAGACCTCGGACACTTACCTGATCTGCCGTAGTGAGTCGATCTTAACTCTGTCGTAACCTCCATAATCTACGTATCTGATCTCCACTTCGTTTGTTTCTTTGTAGAAGGTGATGACCTGAGCCCTCCACCAGGCTCCTTCCACTGCTGGAGCTGCACAGATCACACCAACTGAGGACACACAGGGACAGAAAAACTTCAGTCTGCAGCTACCCAGAGCGCGGCCTTTCAGCCACGAAAAACTGCTCAACTTTATACAAGTTCACATTTCTACGACAAGAAAAAGCACCAAGCAATACCGAGCTTTATCTTCAAGTTTTTGTACATCTGAAATACTCTGACATGGCAAGACAAGAGAAGACAGAATCAGCACAAAAACATTTTAATGTACAGTGTCAATTAATCTACATCAACCTTTTGAGGAAAAACTTATAGTCCAACAACAATCCGTTAAAGTTCACTTACCGAAAACAACAAAGAAAGAAAGAATAGATTTAACAAAAAAGATGTAACGTAAAAGCAGCCGAGCCCAACGCTCTTAAAAACAAGTGAGCCTCAGCTTAAAAACATTTCCAAAACACAATCATATCCAATGATAAAGGCTTGATCAAGAAACAAAATATCTTGTTGTACGTCGCGGCTCCTCCGTGCTCAGACGGAGGTGATGGCAGGTTGACAGGAGGATGCACTGACGTTAACCAGGGTCGGATGTAACGTTACGTTGTTCAAGGTGTACACTGTTGGGGTCCTTGTCTGTTGTACTTATTCACGGCTTTGCAGTGTTTACAACAAACTTTGTCATTTTTTACTTTGAAATGGTCCCAAACTTCACCTTGACCTCTTCATGTTTACGTTTGATATCTGCAGCAGCCATGACAGCAGCTCGCAGGCAGCTAAACATTTCCTTTTTCTCTGTATCCTAAAAGTAGTTAAACATCGCCCCCTCTGGGTAAGATGTCTCATTGCTGCCACACGAGGAAATTCATTCCATCACTTCAAGACTCACTACACAACCTGTATTTATGTTACGTTACATATGATCAGTAGAAATTTCATGTGATCGACAAAATCCTTAGTGATCAATCATCAATTAATCACGTTCATCCACCACGATGAATGTCCTGTTCAGACTTCAGGATTATAGCCCTGACCTCGCTGTCGGTGACAGATTTTTGGGGGTAAATCAGTGCATGAATGACACCCGGCTAGCTGCCTATGGAGTCCAAAGCTAACAGGAAATAAACGGCTTAAACTACGGCAGAAAGTTTTTATCAGTGCACACTGCTTCTAACACCAGGGTGTGAGCGAGGTTACCTTCAGCAGGCGAGGGCAGAGCGGGGGTGCCCGGCTGGGAGTAGCAGAGGAACATCTGCTGGTCCAGGCTTCTCAGAGCATGGTAGGTAGGATGTGTGTGCTGCTGGACAAAGATGTGACCAGCTGACACGATGTTCACCACGATCACTTCGACTGTCACTCCACTGGGGAGGAGGAGCTGAGAGGAAGAACCACATGAGAGGAACTGTTAGGCTTTCAGGATGCGGTCTACCTACAGCTACATCCACACTTCATCCAAACAAGGCAGCATCTTCAGGACAATTTTAATGATACCAACTATGGGACTATTCAACCATTACATGAACAACCCCTCCCACCCCCCACCCAAAGCAGCCCTCCCACCCCACCCCACAAGAGGAGGAAGTCTGTCAAAGCAAGACATTCCACCGTTTTTCAGTTAACTCTAAAATCCATCG
>JAQFJA010000024.1:109175-120585 GCA_029874485.1 Naso brachycentron
ACTAGGGACAGGAGTTGACAATTAGCTGTAGCTATAACTCTATATGCAGCACATCAGATTCATGCTTTGTATTGAATCTATGTTTGCTGCATTGTCCCTATAAATAAATAAATTCAAATTCAATTCAAATTAGCTGGATTCCTACCTGGTCATGAACTCCTCAAACTTGGAGCTGGTCAGGTTAAGACTGGACCAGTGAGTGTCAGCCACTGGTTTGTGTTCAGGAGGCCCCAAGTAAGCGAGCAGGGTGGCCATCTTGTCAAAAGGTCGCCTGCCTACGGCCTTGTGGTCCCTGAAAATATGATTATGATAAAGAACTAATACAAATGAGCCGAGCGTTGACATGTTGCAGCAGGCCATAGCTGTGTTGTGGACATTTAAATAATGTTTGACCTGTTACTGGAGAGGTACTGGCCGATCCGTTCCTGGTTGTTCCACAGCAGGCGATGCAGAGCCAGCACGTTACCGTCACTGATGAAGGACAGACTGTGGTTGACGGAGTCGCTGGGTGGAGAGTCAGACGCTATGTCCAAGAAAAACCTGCAGTTTTATGAGGAGAGTTCACACCTTCAGGCAAACTCAGGCACTGGCACGTCACTGCATTGGTCAAAGAGCAGCTCTTACAAACATCGAGGTCAGTGAGAGCACTAAAACAAGGTGTTTCCTTCCAACAGATGAAAATGTAGCCTTGAAGTAAGTCAAATGAGACATGAGGCCAAAATGTCAGGACGTCTCAAAGGTTAATTACACGAGACAGCAGCATGATGAAGCAACAATTCTTATTAATTATAATGCAGCTCACATTAAAGAGATATAAACAATAAATTACTGGTGTGATTCACTCATTATATGAGCAATAATCATTTATTAACTATTAAGGGCCAGTGTCCACAGAGTGTTTTTTTCTGAGCACCAGCATCTTTTTTCAGTTGTTCTCATTGAGCAGAGAGCGTCTGCAGCAGCAGGCGGCCGCACAGAGAAAAAGTGCAGCGCCCAGTGTCTATTTTTCTGAGCGCTGCGCCTTTTTGTGCGACGGCTCTGAGCACTTCAAAATTTTACATTTCTCAACTTTCCACTTAAGTGCTGGTGCCGTCACCAGTGCTCTTTTCAACGGCCCGTATTTTGTTGTGTGTTTCATTGTTTCAACGAGTGGCAGATCAGTCGGGACTCGAAGTTGGAGGAGAAGCTGGTGTTGGCCGTCTCTGTGTACCTGGAGCTGTACGATATGTCCGACAAAAACTGTCATACAGAGAGGGGAAAGCCCGTTTGTGTGTGTGTTTGTTCGTGTTGGGTGTCCTCTGTGATCCGCGTCTGTTCACTACAGCCGTGATTGCAGGTCCATATCATGATTAAGCTCATCATCCAAACAAAGTATGAGGAAAATGATCCCATGTTTGATCCCATGATTTTTATGTCCATTGTGTCTTCGCGCACGTTCAAAATATTCAACTTCAGCGATTTGATCACATGCTTATAATCGCGCCATCATGCCACGTGAATTTTTTTTTTTTTTTTTTGCTTTTGGTGTGTACACGGCTTTAGAGCAAAAGTGCTTCATCCCAGCACTGCCGAGCGCTCTGCCAGCACTTTTCTGCCTGAAAAAAAAAAAACCACATGTGGACACCCGAATTCAAACGTTTAGTGGCTTTGATTAAACAGCTTCATAGCTCCATGTATTTGATGACCTGAAAAAACTCTGATTTCTACCCAATCAGAGACCAGCAAACATAATTTGGACCAAAACAATACTTGGAACCAAACTACAGTAAATTTTGGTCAAAATCAACATTCATTGTCCACAGTTTTCCAGCACTTATTTGTATCATCATCATCATCATCATCCTCGTGCTCCAAGTATCTCACCTTCTGGCAGAATCAAAGTTGCTCTTCACAAAGTCATTAAAAGGTCTCATGTGCTCTTCTTTCGTAAACAACACATGGTTTGCGATGCTCTGCAGAATCTGAAGGAAAACACAGAAACATACAACTTACAGACTTTAAACAGCTGATGAAACTTGCTTACTTTTGTTAACTTGTGGCCAGAACGGCTGCTGTTCAATGAGAGTTACACTGATTGCTTTCAAAGTCACAAATCCTCAATCCTCATTTTCATCTTCAGTAGATAAGTCGGGATCGTCAGTTTTCTTTTATTTTTAATCTCACACTGTGATTGTGCATGCACCTACTGCAGGTAAAGAGTTACACCTGCTGGAATTTTGCCACAGAAGTTGTTTGATACTGACTCAGATCTTACTTAATTACTCACAAAGCGGTGTTTTTTATAATCTTCCACCGCAGTGGACAGCTGTGGTTCAGGAGGCAGGGCCGGTTGTGTGTTTATCAGAAGGTCAGTGGTTCAATTCTCAGCTTCTCCTGACTGCATGTCAAAGTTGTGGGCAACGTACTGTACTCTGAATCGCTCAGCAGTAACAGTGAGCTGCATCACACAGCCATCACACTGAGCAGCCTTACCTTGGACATCAGTTTGAGACCCCTTTCTATCCTGGGCAGGGGCTTTTTGTCCAAGATGCCGGCCTCATACGGAGACACAATAGCTGGGTTAACAAAGCGCAGAAACATGGCACTTCCCACTGCGCCAATACTGTTCTGTGGGAACCGCTGACTCACCACCTGGATGAGGACGGATGGAGAGAGTGAGGGAAAACAGAGGTGGGGAAAACAAAGGGAAAATATGGAACAGATTATACAAAAGAGGAAGGTTTGATTCAGGGAAGGACAAAAATTTAAAAATGGATTTAAGTACATTTAAGAGCAAGAGAGGGGATGATGGGAAAACAAAATATACATGTATCAAACTGTGTGCGAGAGCAGAGAGAGGTGAGCCACGGGCAAAGCAGAGAAAGATTTCAGGTTTAGGAGGAGAGACAGTGGAGGAAGACATGTGAAGTAAGACTCAGTTTGGACTGTATCAAGAGTGAGAAAGGGTCTAAACTCCTATTACAGCCCAAGAGAAAGAAGACAGAGCAAGACAAGAAATTCAACCAATTCATCAAAAAAATGGAAAAAAAAAGAAAAGACGGGCCATGACGACGGATGAGCCGTGAGTTGTGGTGTGAAACCATGGATGACCATCCAGAAATATCACAACCAGCACCAACAACTTGCTCGAAAGCAAAG
Organism: Naso brachycentron; assembly: GCA_029874485.1. Lineage (NCBI taxonomy): Eukaryota > Metazoa > Chordata > Actinopteri > Acanthuriformes > Acanthuridae > Naso > Naso brachycentron. The sequence continues at coordinate 112,314 of JAQFJA010000024.1, forward strand.
TTGGGTTGTGTGTGACACACTCAGATGAGAAACAACAAAACATCACAAACACAGACTTTGCTGCTGAGAGTTCACAGCGTCTCTGGTCAAGTCTTTCATGAGTTGATAAAATCGCAGCATTTTGTGCAGTTATGACTAAACCTCGAAGGTTTGGTTTGTCACATCTGTTGTGAGAAAAAACTGTTCTTCAGTTTATGTGCGATTATTGTAATCCTTTTTTCCACTACTACTTATCATTCAAATCAGTGATAAAAAATATAAATTACTTCTGTCAAGTTCATTTCTATGCTCTCAAATGACCAACCAACAAACAAACAACAAGAAAAAACTGATGGGTCAAAACTATCGGCCAAAAGCCTCGTTTCCACCAAGCAGCACAGTACAGCACTCCTCGCAACAGTAAACCCTGATCCGGCTTCCGCTTCCACCGCCAACATGCAGTTACTTGGTAGGCGGAGCGTAGACCAGATCAATATGGCGATAGCTCCGTCAGCTACCTAAGCATCCTAACATCATACCTGAAAAATTAATCCCAACGTAATTCTTCACTTAACGCACTTGTTCTCACAAAAATAACATAATCGCAGTGATGCAGTAAATTCTGTAGCTTAATCTGTAACACAGCTGTAATAAAATCCAAACTGTCATGTAGTTCAGTAAAATATAACAAAATTACACTGATACATTCATATTAATATATCTATTTATGAAGACATGGCGCTGTCTGTGCATATAGAGCCCCAGAGGCGGCGGTGTTCATCTGTCGCAAGCGTACATTGATTAAACTAAGGTAGTGGTTGCAATTATAGATTTTTTTTCCTAATATTTATTTTCCATCAAGAAATAATATATTTTAAAATGCTACACAAACATTAGAGCCGGTGTTTAACCTCTAAAAAGCTGCATGGATCATCAGCTGCTGCAGTGAGCAGACCGGCAGGTCTCACTCGATGAGCTGCAGCTCCTCACTGGTCCAAAAGCTTTTTCAAGGTTTACACACAAACATTATTTGGATAAACTGCCTACATATAAAGAATCTACATGGTAACATTCTCACCTAAAAAACATCCAAACTTACTGAAATGATATATTAACAGTTTTACAATGACACTTAAAAACAGCTTTTTGCCTGCTTGTAGTCAATGGACTGCAGTGTGTTTAGCTCCTCCCCTTTTTGGTACAGTATCGTTGGTATCCCAACGAAAGGTTGACGAAAAGTAGGACGGTACCAATTCCTTATTTTGGTATCATCCAGAACTTTTGACAATCGAAACTCAAATAATTGCATGCATTACCGTAAGCAGACTGAACTGGACTGCTTGGTGGTCTCTGTTGTACATAACTGACCGAACTCCTGCTCCACAGACACCTACTGTACCTATAAGAAACGTGTCCACACACAGTTATTCTGTTCAATGCACCAGCTTTTGCTCTGACATGTTAATGTGGCAAAGCCACCGAGCGAACCGTGAGCCATCTCCTCTGCCTGCTCCTGTTCATCAGCTCACTCTTGTCGTTCCTTGAGTTTTCAGGAAAAAAATTTTCGGCTCCCTTTAAACATCGGTGCAAACATTTGTCTGCTCCGGACTAAACGATGAGTTACAAGCTCATTTCTGTACCAATCATCAGCATTTTGTAATTTCTGTTGGATCGCGCTCAGAAATGTATCCTGCTCGCATGGATCACTGATAAAACTGATTTAAAAAAAAACTGACTGTCTGAACTCATGGAACTGACCTGGAAAATGGATGTGAAATCATAGTTTGGTATGACATTAAAGTGGATCAGACTTTTCAAAAGTAAGATGTAAGATTCCCTGAACTCCCTGCTTCGTTTGTTTTGTTTTGTTTTTCTGTCTGTTTTATTTGTTTAGTTATCTGTATTTTGCATCAGAAAAAAAATGAGTACAGAAGATGTGCTAACAGTAACTTTTACAGAGAGCCCACAGAAGCCCTTCCCTGACCTATTACACTAGTGCTGATGTCAGCAATATGATCTCCTTTACACACTAACCACTGGCACTCCGCCATAAGTGCCAGTACCACCTCGTGAAGAAAGAAGCAATCTGAAACAGCAAAAAACTCAAAAACAAAGAGAAAGAGGATGCCAACATTGTCATGAAAACGTTCAATATATACTAAAAGAATTAGATGTTCACGGTGCAGATGAACCTCAGGCAATTTGGACTGGACCTCCTTCTTATAAAGAGAAGGGTCCAACAGAGGAAAAACCAGCCCCCACTAACACCAGCTCCATCCTGCCAGACAGACACCACCCCCACTCAGGACTGCCCAACCACCCATCCACTGGAATTGTATACTTCCTACGTCATCAATTCCTCTTATCAATGGCGGCATGTTTTTCTCTTAGTTCCATGTTAAAAGAACTCATGTCTGCGTCTGTCCTGCTCGACAGTAACTGTTTGCATCAACATGGACAAAAGGATGAAAAGTTCCAAGGCATGGCTTCATTTCACAAAGATTACAACAGTGCTACTTCTTTATATTATTTCCAAGTTATATCCTTTTTTTAAAAGGAGCATTTTATTTGAACATGCTCCTTGTAAGGCAGAAATTTTAGTGTTTGGACAATTCAGATAAGAAAACTGCACTGACACTGAAAACCTGTGTAGGCCACTTTTTGGTAACAATGTCGATATCCATAAAATCTTATCTATTCCCACTCCTACGAGGGGGCTGAGAGGAGAAAGAGAGAGACACAGGACAGAACTAACAATGCTGTCAGAGAAGCTCTGAGACAGAGAGAGAGCTACACAGATCCTGGAAGGGCAGCGAGACTCACACGCAGACCCAATCCAGAACCTGTGAGACCCTCTGGAGAGCAACGAGGAGCCACCACGTCAGCCGACTCCCTCTGCCTCCAGCTCTACCTCTGGGCTACAAATTAACAAGTCATCCAGATTAACCCCCAGCCCATAGATAAACACCACCCAAGCAAACATCAACGCTTCTCATCCTTTTAAACCCGCAGTGCAGAGAGAGAAGCCATAGACTGTCATCCTCATCAACTCCATCGGAAAATCAGTGGCAAAGCAGCTAAAACCTGATGTCCAAACACCCAACATGCCCTTCTACACCTGCTGTTAAAATGTGATCTGTATCCAGATAATAAAAGATCCAATCTCGCCTTTGCATTTACACCTGGTACTTTAAATGCCTTTTCGTTATCCACATTAGGATCGGATTGCTGTCCTCCGAAGCAAAACGAGAAAAAGTAAAAGTGTTATTTCATGAAAAGTTTCCTTCATGAAAAAACACTCACTCTGTCGAACACAGTGTCAAGTTACTGCTAATGCAAATTGAACATTTTCCTACAGCTCCAGCTTCACAATAAAAGCATTTAACTGGCAAAATGTGAGTTGACTTTATTTTGAAGGTGGCTAATCACAGGAAATACAATGTGTTCAGTTAACTTAGCTAGCTTAACGCTGTCGATCACCAACGACGTGTTTTTGGAGCCAAACAATGGTCATTTCCATTTGTTGACATTGGATTAATTTTAAATATGTCTGGGAGGAGTTTTATACCGTCTGTGAAAGTGACGGAACAAGAACGGAGCGTAGATGACGAGCTGCCAGCAGAAGACAGGCGAGCAAACAAACTCACCGCTCACTGAAGTAAGCACTTTCTGGGTTTCACTTTGACAACTTATCCATCGTCCGGCTGGTTAACTCTCTTTTACCCTTGTCATGTTTAAGTGAAATGTCTCTGTATCTTCAGCAGCTCTGTGCAGCGACTCAGATGCAGGATGTTATGTTAACTGTGGCGTCTGTCCGTCCGACAGTACTGATGTTTTCAACAGGCAAAATGACCGTGGGTCGGTGCTGCCCACAGGGAACACTGACTACCGCGAGCTGCAGCCTAATGTGAGCCAGCTGTACTGACTGCATTTACACCTACAGAAGATCTGAACACAATGCCAGCCGGACTGCCTTCAGATGTGGTCGTGCAGATCCAATCACAATCTGATCTCGACTCATTTACACCTTGTATCAACATGCGTTTTTCCATATCTGAATAACTTCTCCGGATACAGATCGCATTTTAATGCCAGGTGCAAATGAGGTGTAAGCTACATCACCAAAAGATTGACAGGACCAACAGCACAGAGACTGTGTCTTCAGGCCCATTGTCCACCACCTCACTGTGGATATTAATTGTCTCTGATGGCAGCATCCATCTGTTTAAAAACACAGACCACATTTTCACCCTGAAACTGAAAGATGCTCTCAACAGGGACCATCATCACAACAAGGGTTAGAACAGCTTGGCCCAAAATCCCTTAGACCAACAAAGCCCCCTTCAAGACCATGACCCCGACACCCCCCATGGAAACCTCACCAGTGCAACTATAATCTCCCTCAAGCAAGACCCAACACTCCTACCTCCAGGGGGCTCCACCCTACCCCCACCGACAGAAGCTATAGACTGGCCCACTGAGTCATGCTCAGGCAGAGACCACAGCAGCAGGCCCAAGACTGCTCTGCTCTCATGTGATGGGTCAGGTACCAAACACAGACACATTCTTCTTATTGTTTATTTTTGCCACCAATAAAAAAAGTGTTATGTTGTACAAAGTTATAAATTATTTAATATTAATGGACTAAAATCCCATATGCTGCATAAGTCCTTATATTAATTTTCAGGCCCGGGAATGAGTGCTAAATTGTGGGGCATTAATGTCAGGACAGGTAAGGAACCATGTCCTATTAACTCACAAGGAGACAATCATAAACCTCCTTCACATGCTCATGTGTCCGTACATCAGTGATGGTCAGCTTGGAAGGGACTTGGATGTCTCTACAACTATGACTCTCCTCTTTGCAGTGGCATTGTGGATTATAGCATTCCAGACCCAGAGCCCTCCTACTTGAGGCCATGTTTAGACAACAACGGTGCTTCTAGAAAGAGATACGTTTTTTTTTTTAATGTGATCTTCCACTCCTTGTCTTTTAGCTTAAAAGTGTCTCTTACCTGCCTGAAGTTACACCAAATACATATTAACAAACCTGGCTGACAGTCTTTAAGAGAGAAACCTGCTAAACCGAGGCAAACGACCCAGACAAAGATCACGGACCACGTGCCGTTACCCACAATGGCACCTTCATCTCCAACTGAAACTTATGTAATGGAGGTCAGTGCTCTGGACGTGTCCGCGCTGGTGCAGGAAGTAACCCAAACAGTAGTGAAATCATGGAACAGAAACTGGCTAAACCACCAACACCTTGACAAAAATGGCAGCAGCCGGGAAAGTCTGTCTAAACGAATCACTGAAGCAGAAGAGTGGGTCTCCGCCATGAAGGGTCAGGTCGTAACTCTCGAACTCCGCCTAGCACAGGTGGAAAGCAGGTAGATGACCAGCTAGACAATGCAGAGAACAGAAGCAGACGCAACAACATACGACTTCTAAATCTGAAGGAGGGAACGGAGGGTGACCATCCTCTGGAATTCCTTGAATCCTGGCTGACGACGACGCTCAGTCTGTCCGCTGCCAAAGGGTGCGTTAAAGTTGGACTGAGCTCATTGGACCACCAGGCCAAAGAGTGTGATCGGTGACTGTTAAATTCCAAAACTCCCAGGATAGCCGCGTATCCCACCTTCTGCAAAAAAGGCAAAAAACCTGAAGCACGACGGACTGCATGTTTTTCATCCACCAGTTCCAGTCCAGCACAGTGCAGCTGAAGCGCAGCTCCTTCACTGGTACAATCACTTACAGACAAAAGAACTGTTCGATAGTATAATAGTACTAAGTACAATATAATGATAATAGGTATAATAGTACTATCACACTTATTGCCTCCAAAAAATAAATAAATAAACTTATTTCCCCATTTTTAATTGATTCCATCTTTTTGGCATGGAACACCAGAGACATCAGTGAACAGGGCTGATACAAAGGTTAACTGATGCATGCTTCAACTGCTGTTTTATTGTTAAATATTAAAAAAAATACATTAAAAAAATTATATATATTCGTAGATATTTTTTTTTACGAGTTTTTCTGCAATTTTTATTTTGTGAAAAACACTTGAAATCATAATTGTACTCCTCCTGGGAATTTTTACAGATCTGCGTGAAAGTAGGTACACAATGTAGACACCATTATCTACAAATCCATCACGGCAAAAGTTTGAAAAGTTGAGAAAAAAAGAAAAAAATCAAAAAATTATGAGCCAATGACCACTGTAAATGTCGAGGCTTTTTGGAAAAAAGGGGCCACTTTTTACGAAAATTTGCAGAATGGTAGCGGGCCACACCAAAATACCATGGTGCGAAACTTACATCGATCAGCCAAAGAGAGGCGCTATATCATACAGTTGAAAAACAAATCTTGTTCTTGTTTTTACTTCAGTGATTATGAGCGTTCAAAAGGTTCAAAAGCAGTACAAAAGTTTGTCCACTACTTTAAAGTCAAAACTGCTCCACCAGATGAAAATCTGCTCAAAAATTGTTGGTCAACCTTTAGAGAAAATGTATGAATCAGCGTACCAAGATAACACGCTGAGACTGGCCAACAACATGGTGTCTGAGCCTAACCATGTCCTGAACGGTGAATATGAATCGTTGCCATCTAAGCGGAGATACAGTGTTCCACGATTTAATAATGTTGGATTGAAAAACTCTTTTCTGTATCAGTCAATCTTAAAACTAAATATGGAACTTAATCCCAGATCAGATGCACGTTAAGGAGCCTTGAACACCATCTTAGTCTTGGTTTTGGGTGATAGAAATCTTTTTTACATTGTTGTCCTGTCTTAATGTTTTGTTACCTGTGATGTTGCAAATAGAGTTGATGTGACACAAGACAAATTTCAGACTTGCACTGACAATAAAAGTATCATCATCGTCATCAAAATTTGAACAAGCATATCTCATATTCCGTTTGACCTACAGTCAAGAAATTTTGTACATACATACATCTCCTCATCCCAAACAAGTTTTCCATAAGGACCTATAAGCTTCAACCATTTTCTGCAAATTACACTATATAAAAAAATGCTTTAAGAAGCAGTGTGTAGTGTTTGGCACCACCTGGTGGTGAAATCAAAATCGAGGACCTTGCATAGGTCTTTCATCTCCACACACACTTGTTGCAATCATACACACACGTTCTGAAATGGAAGTTTGTAGCCCACTGATCGGTTATCATGGAACTCTGCAGAACGGTCGAGGATCATTACATCTAAATGTCTTTTTGACTGCTTGGCCTCCTCATTGCTGCCTGCAGCTATTTTTTATTTTTCTTTCTGTTCAACACTTTTCCTGGTAAAATGAGTAACAGGTATTTACACACAGAAACCTAGATACTGCATTCACAGATTCATGTGTGTCTGTCCAGGCGCCATATTGGGGAGGTCAAGATTCACTGGTAAACAAATACATGTGTGTTGAGACATGTAGTTACTTTTTGGAAATAATTTTATTTACGGAGGCTTTATGCCAAAACAGTAGTTGTCTGAATAGCCACAACATGGAAAACATGCAGGCTTAAAACTGGAAGTAAACAACGTCCAGTGACGGAGTGTAACAAAGTACATTAACTCAAGTACAGTATTTAAACAGAATGTTGAGATGCTGGTACTTCACAGGAGTATTTCTATTTTCTGCTACTTTATACTTCCACTCCACCTCATGTAAGAGGCAAATACTGTACTTTAATTCTCCTACACTAACATATTTGATAGCTTTAGTTACTTTGCAGATCACATGTTGCATCTATTGAAGCCCACAAATATATTGTGAGAAATAAATCTGATATAAACTGTAGTAGAAGTATGAAGCTGCATGAAATGGAAATATTAAAGTAGGCCAACAAGAACACGTTATGAAAGTATTTAAGATTTACAATATATGTGGCGTTGCAAAATGGAAACTGTGCAGCCTGCAGTCGCCTAGTGTAGGTATCCTGATGTGTCTTTGTGTGTGCACATGAACTGGACATTCTTCTTTATGGAAACATTAATAATCACTGATTGCTCCACCCACTGGATCCTTCACGATGTGGGAATCATTGGCTGCATTTGTCGGTAACATTTGAAATGGGACAGCTTCCGTTGCGCCGCTGTGACACAACTGGTCTTGAAATACAGCCCTCAGATGATGCCACTCCTGAATTAAGGCTTATTATCAGGCTGCACTAAGAAGTCTCTGAAGACTCTTCAGCTGATTCAGAACGCTGCTGCTCGTGTTCTGACTGGAACAAGGAACAGAGATCATATTTCCCCTGTTTTAGCTTCTCTTCATTGGCTCCC
>JAQFJA010000024.1:314020-327288 GCA_029874485.1 Naso brachycentron
CCGGGAGATCAGACAGGAAATGAACGCTGGAAAGTCTCGCATGCTGCAGAAGAACAATCGGGCAACGAGTGAGAGTGATGGAGTGACTTATATGCAGCGGTGATTATGATGAGTCGCAGCTGTGTCAACAGGTGAGCAGATTTGGGCTGATGAGGTGGCTGGCAGGTGGAGATGATCAGAGGGAGGAGGAGTGGAAATTTACTGCAGCAGGTGGGAGATGAGGGACTGTGACATTTGGCACTGCAGAAATGACAATAAAGTTTTCTTGAATGGCATGATGTACATGTGAAGATTTAGCAGAGCTCAGTCTCTTGAATAGATTTATTCTGTGAGGACAAAAGTGGTTTGAACGTGTGTAGGCTTGATTGTGTATGTTTTCTTAGAAAAGCCATTGCAGGGAAAACCAAAGAAACAGAGGGAAACATATTACTCACTACATGTTACATACATATGTGTTTTTGGCCATTATTAGTTTGAAAAATGGTGGCATATGCGCAATAAAACAAATGCCCGCTCTCCCGTCTTTATACTGAGGGTGCATTCCACTAAAATGTTGAACTGAGTGTATTGTGCCATTTTGTTCATATTCAAGTGCTAAACCATAGAAAATTTTATACCAAACTGAACACGGCATCACCCAGAACTGGATAAATATAATATTTCATGATTCAACCAATCTGACCCCTTACTTTAACTTTTACTATAAAATGGTAAAGCACTACTGGTTAGTCATGATACACTGTGATTGTACATCATAATAACCTAGAACAACATTCAAACAGTGCATCAAAGCTAATTAATAGTATCTCACCAAGTTACCTTTGAAGACATCAAGAGGAAATAATCTGTTTTTTATTTTTCAACAGGAAACACTGAAGATCTTGTCCTCTGTCTCAAATGCAGGGCAGCTTTAAAGTTGTGCTCTGATTCTACCGTTAACTTTCAACAATGATGTCAGTTACAAACAGAGTATGTGAGCAGAGCCAAGTGATAGAAATCTCAACTCATTGCTCGTGGAGCTGTCCAAACCCCTCGCCCCCACACACAGCGGTTCTGCTCAGTATTGCTGAGTGCTCTACTCAAATTTCACCCCACTTAACTGAAATCGCTCACCACTCGCTCACCACTTTTTTTTTTGTATGACAGTATTGTCATTTGTGACGGGAGGAGAAAAAATACATCTCTGTGACTTCTCAGTTTCCTTTTGAAAGTACTTTGTCAAGTCCATTTAGCTGCAGCAGCCAGCAGGAGACAGAAAATAGTATGGGTGTGTAAGGTATACTGTGCCACTCATAGATGCAATTTGTCAGGCATGCTTCCATCTCGTGGTGTGAGTGGCACTGGAGCAAATTTGGGGCTGGGTGGGACATGAGGCAACTCTCCAGCTGTTTAAAATACCCCACTCAGTCCAAAAATGTAATGCTCTGCTCCCACTCTGCTCTGCTTGCATGCTCTGGTTACAAGATAGTCAAATTGTGATATTCATATGACCCTTCAGTATTACTTTGTGGTTGATGTTTTGTTTTTTGGTTTGTGTTGTCCACAGGTAAAAGACCAAGAGTTCCCATACAGAAAGGACCTGGCTCGTGTGCTCATAGGAGTGGAAGATATCAATGATCATGTACCCATTTTTACCAGTGCTCTGTATGAAGGCTCTGTCTATGATTCTGCAGCAGTGGGATCAGCTGTGGTTCAAGTCACAGCACTAGACAAAGACAAAGGCGAGAACGCAGAGCTACACTACTCCATTGAAGCAGGTAGACACCTCTGACTGATTCTTGTGTGTTAAAATGTTTCACACACTGTTAATAATTTGCCTTGAAAATAACTACCACATTTAAAGTTGTTATCTTTATTTTTCAACAGGAAACACTGAAGATACATTCCACATTGAACCAGTTTTGGGTATAATCACTGTTGCACATGACCTGGACTTATCCAGCATAGGACATTATGTGCTCACTGTCAGAGCTACTGACAATGGGTCCCCTCCCTTGTCCACCACCACTGTAGTGCGTATGGCTGTTACCCTGTCTGACAATGCCAGTCCGAGGTTCCCTCAGCCTGAGTACCAGGCTGAAATCACAGAGAATGCAGTGGTGGGAACCTCTGTTACCATGGTGAATGCAGTCAGTCAATCTACTCTCACGTATGACATCAAGCAGGGAAACACTGATTCTGTTTTTCAGATAAATCAGTACAGTGGAGTGATTACTACTCAAAAGCCTCTGGACTATGAGACCACAGTATCTTACACCCTCATAGTACAGGCTGTCAACATGGCTGGCATGGCCTCCAATGCCACTCTCTTAATCCAGGTAATGGATGAGAATGATAACCCACCAGTTTTTCAGCAGCTTTACTATCATGGCAGCATCAGCGAGGCAGCAGCAGTCAACAGCGTCATCTTGAACTCAGATGACTCTCCTCTAGTGATCAAGGCCACCGACGCTGACAGCAACCAAAATGCTTTGTTGGTCTACCAGATTGTTGAGGAAACAGCAAAAAAATTTTTCACAGTGGACTCAGGAACTGGGTCCATTAGGACAATTGCTAATCTAGACCATGAGTCATTAGCCACCTTTCACTTCCATGTACATGTAAGGGACAACGGCAGACCACAGCTAACAGCAGACAGTCCAACCAAAGTCACTATACAGGTGATTGACACAAATGATTCACCACCTCACTTTACCCAGAATTCCTATGAAGCAGTTCTGCTACTTCCGACATATGTGGGAGTAGAAGCTTTGCAGGTTTCAGCGGTAGACCCCGACAAAGACGTCCCTTCACAGCTCACCTATTCGTTGAATGATGGAGTACTGGAGCACTTTGCTATTACACCTTCCAGTGGAATTATTACAGTCAAACAAAATAACTTCTTCAAAGAACGTTTCCGCTTCAGTGTCAAAGTGTCTGATGGGAAATTCTCTAGCACAGCTTTGGTGACCCTCCTTGTCCGAGAAGCTTTGGAATCTGGTCTCAGCTTCAGCCATAGCCTTTACTCTGCATCTATTCAAGAGAATGTGTCAAATATCACCAAAGTGGCAGTGGTCAACGCTGTGGGAAACCGTCTTAATGAACCATTGAAGTACAGTCTGTTGAATGCTGGTACACACTTCAGAATACGTCCGACATCTGGTGTGATCCAAACCACTGGTATACCCTTTGACCGTGAAGAGCAAGAGTTTTATGAGCTGGTTGTCGAGGCGAGAAGGGAACATGAACATCTGCATGTGGCCAGAGTGATGGTCAGGCTCCAAATTGAGGATGTTAATGACAATGTCCCTGTATTTGTTGGACTACCTTATTACGCAGCTGTCCAAGTAGATGCTGAGCCAGGATCGTCCATTTTTAGGGTCATGGCAGTAGATGGTGACAAAGGAATTAACGGAGAGGTGTCTTACTATCTCAAGGATGACCATGGTCACTTTGAGATCAACCGACAGACAGGCAGTCTTAGCCTTAAAAGGGCTTTTGAGTCTGACTTGTCCAATGTGGAATATCAAATGGTGATTTATGCCAGAGACAGTGGTTATCCATCGCTCTCATCTACCATAGAGTTCCCCATTACTGTCGTGAACAAAGCCATGCCTGTGTTTGACAAATCCTTTTATTCTGTCTCTGTGAATGAGGATGTGGCTGTGCACACACCTCTTCTGGGAGTTAATGCCACTAGTCCTGAAGGTCAAAACATCATTTACACCATTGTTGATGGAGACTTGTCTGCTCAGTTTGACATTGGTTTTGACACAGGAGTCATAAGTGTCATTCACTCTTTGGACTTTGAAGCAGCATCATCTTACCACCTGACCGTCAGAGCCACAGACTATTTGACTGGTGCCCGCGCTGAGGTTGATTTAGATGTCGTTGTCCAGGATGTAAATGACAATCCGCCTATATTCCAGAATATGTCATATAGGGTAGTTTTGTCTGAAACAGTCATGATTGGAACTCCAGCACTTCAAGTAATTGCCACTGACAGAGACTCAGAAAAGAACAATGTTGTCCGTTACCAGATCTTTTCAGATGCTCATAATAGCACAGACTACTTTCACATTGATAGTAGCAGTGGATTGATCCTTACAGCACGTATGCTAGACCACGAACAAGTCCAGAAGTATGACTTTGTTGTCAAGGCCACCGACAATGGTTTCCCACCGTTAAGTGGTGAAGTATCCGTCATTGTTGTGGTGACTGACATGAATGATAATCCTCCAGTTTTCAATCAGCTCCTCTATGAGGCATACGTGAACGAGTTAGCACCCAGGGGTCACTTTGTAACCCGTGTTCAGGCCTCAGATGCAGACAGCTCAGATTTTGACAAGTTGGAGTACAGCATTTTGTCAGGAAATGAAAGGATGAACTTTGAGATGGACAAAAAGACAGGAATCATCACATTGTCCAGCCACCGTAAGCAAAGGATGGAGCCTGCCTACAGCCTTAATGTTTCTGTGTCTGATGGGGTGTTCACCAGCACTGCACAGGTTCACGTTAACGTGTTTGGGTCCAACCTGTGCAGTCCAGTGTTTGGACAAAATTTGTATGAGGCAGAGTTAAAAGAGAATTCTGCCGTGGGAACAAAAGTTATACAAGTAAGTGGTATTTTTTTCTTTTACACAGTTTTTCAGAAGAAACATTGATAACATGATACTGTAATACTGAATAAACATGTATGTAATTTTTCTTCTTCAGGTTAAGGCAACAGATGCAGACCCTGGAGTGTTTGGTCATATAAGTTATTCCTTTGTTAATGATATGGGCAAGGACCAATTTGCCATTGATGCAAATGGTCTGATCACCACTGAGGAAAAACTCGATCGTGAGGACCCAGGCAATAAGGACATTGTTCTGTCAGTAGCAGCCCAGGACTCGGGTGGGCGTGTCTCTTACTGTAAAGTACAAGTTACTCTGTTGGATGATAATGACAACGTACCTCACTTCCATGCCACAGAGTACCGAGCTTCAGTCAAATCTGACGTGGCTAAAGGTTTTTTGGTGACACAGATTCAGGCCCATGATGCAGATGATGGCACTAATGCCAAGGTGGCATATTCAATTTACAGTGAGTCTCACCCTGTGCAAGACATTTTGGACATAGACCCAGACAGTGGGTGGATAGTAACTAAAGGCAGCTTCAGCTACTTAAGGAACTCTGTATTATCTTTTTTTGTGAAGGCTGCAGATGGAGGAAATCCAGTCAGACACTCTCTAGTGTCTGTTAACATCCATGTTCTTTCTCCAGATGCCTTCATTCCTTCCTTTGGACAGCATCAGTACTTATTTAGCATGTCAGAGGACACCCTAATAGGTTCAGCCATAGGGGTGGTGCACCTTAACGCTCCTCCTGGATATGCCTTGCGCTCGACTACCTTTGCACTGGTTAATGGAGAGACTAGAGAAAACAACCAAGATGGAGTGTTTGTGGTGGAAAAGGACACTGGTTTGATCAAGCTTGAAAAGCCCCTGGACCATGAGACGATTAAAGGATACCACTTCAAAGTCACTGCCACTGTACAGCAGGCTAAGCTGGACTGTGTGACATCTGTCGATGTTGAAATAAAAGTATTAGATATAAATGACAATAAACCAGGCTTTGAGGCTATCTGTTATGAGGCCACAGTTATGGAGGGAATGTCTGCTGGAACCAGAATCATTCAAGTCCATGCATTAGATCCAGACTCAGGGGCCAATGGTCAGGTGACATACAGTCTTGGTGCATTAATACAGTCAGAAAGGGATTCAGAAACATTGACTGGCTCCTTTAGCATTGACAGCAACACAGGCTGGATCTCCACACGCATGGAACTGGACCATGAGATCAATCCATCCTACACATTTACAGTGGTGGCCTCAGACCTTGGGGAGGTCCTGTCACTTTCCAGTACCACTACTGTGACCATTGTAGTGTCAGACATCAATGACAACCCGCCGAGGTTCCTGGAGCAACGCTACTTTGGGTCAGTTCAGGAGAGCGACCCACCAGGTGAGGTGGTCGCCGTACTGAACACCAGAGATGATGACAGCTCTGCCGTTAACCGACAAGTCAGCTACCATATCACTGGTGAGTACAACTGTAAATGGTAATTGAACTGTATTTATTTAGCACTTTTCTAGTCTTTTTAACTACTCAAAGTGCTTTTACAACAAAAGTCAGCATTCACACACACTCTAAAGGCAGGAGAGCCAACCTGCTCATCAGGAACTCACACATTCACACACCAATGGCTCAGCCATCACAAGCAATTTGGGGTTTAGTATCTTGCCCAAGGACACTTCAACCAGTGGACCAGAGGAGTCAGGATTGAACCACCGACCTTCTGATTGGTGGATGACCCGCTCTACCGACTGAGCCCCAGCCACCCCTGTAAATGTAAATGCCTTTGCATTACAAAAGACAGATACAAGGCACCATGAAAATATATAAGTCAAAAAGGGAAATAAGACAATAGAACAATAAGATAAGTGATGAAAGTTGCATCGATAACACAGAAGTCATTCTGCAGCTCAATTTTGAGGCTTTTGTGTATTTTTCTAATAAATAAGAAATTTAGAAACTTCTGACTAACACATATCAATGTCTTTCTTAAATTAACAACTTCTGAAAAATCAAGCCTACGTTAAGCCGGATCCATTCTGAGTACCAACATAAATTCAGATAATTTAGTTAGGTCAACAGATAAAGATACAGTTACACATAATTGTTTACTTGATTGACTTTATGTATTATTTTTTAAATAAAAAATACAAAGTAAGCATATTAACATGTTGTAAGAGGTTCATAAATCACTTTTAAATAAAGTTTGAAAGAATAGCCAAATGGTGTTAAGAGTTGTGCAGTGGCAATTGCATCATAAAGCAGCATCAATCTTTTACTTTTTACTATGAAAGAACTGAAGTTAAGCTGAATCAAATTCTAGACCAGGACTGGATGGAATATGCTGTAATTTGAGTTTAAATTAGAGATCGCTGTGTTGGAAGAAATCTTGAATGTTTTTATTTACATTTAGGAAAAGGGCAGACTCCAGAGGCCCATTTCACAAAGCAAGTTCAGTGAAAACTCTGAGTCTGTTCACCTGAAATAAGTTTTATAAAGGGATGTAATTCAAACCTGAGAAAGAGGAGGAACTCCAGACTGTTTCACAAAGAGAGCGAAATGAAGCTCTGAGTCAGTTGCTGTGGTGACTGAGTCTGTGAAGCTAACCTGGTGGTTGGCAGGTTTTCTTCAGCAAACCTCAAGTTTCTCTCTGTCTCCTCCCTCTTTCAGAAATGCTGTTTCATTTCCTCATTCATTCATTTAGTCCGTGTATCAGGCACATTTTAGTCGAGTTTTACAAAAAGTTTGACAAAAAGTCCCGACTGGTTTTAAATAATCTGTTAGTCAGATTATATAAAAGATACTTTTGTGTTGAACATGTCGTGTCCTTTTCTCAAGGATTTTATAGATGAAGAGGCCGCGTTACTGCACAGGGATGAACACACAGACAATGTCAGGAGATGATTTGAGATGTTTTATCATTTCCAGATGACGACCTGTTGCCGAACTGTTTTCCTTTACAGTCTGTTTTATATCTGCATAATCTGATCCGTCCTCTGATCAGCAGCATCGCTCAAATGTTCATTCAATCAGGACTAATTAATTAACCAAAGGTGAGAAGACGTGTGTTGGGGATAAAGCTGCACACTGAAATATCCACTGATTGATTTTTATTGAGTTAATAAACCTGATTAAAGTGAGGAACCACCATGAGCCTGTCACACCTGAGCCTCACCTGTTTAAACTCTGTTCTTAGATTTCACCTGAACTGCTTCAATTCACTTTTCATCCGCTGGATATCTGACATGAAAATGAATTTTAAGTGCAGTACAGGGTTACACTCAGAGTTAGTTAAACCTCCTTTGCCACAAATCAGAACGTGCAATTGTGATCTCAGCTGTACAGCCAGCAGTTCATTCATCAACTCAGTTTCATAATAAGTCAGTCTAAAGGGTGCATGTAGGCCTACTTTAATGAGTTACATAGAGGATTTGAAAAAGTACCTCATTTATTACTAAAGTCTATTTTTAGATGAGTATTTGCACTTTTACTTGGAATTTGTGTACTGCTGGATTTTTGCTGGATATTTTCAGGTTTCTTTAAAAATACGAATAAATCCTCACTTTGACTTTATTATGCTAACATTTTTTCTGTTACAGTGCTGTGGGATGATGTCATAATGATGTCTCTTGAAGAAAAAAAGCACAAAAGGTTTAAGTATTATATTAACAGAGACTTGCTGTTCTTGACTCTTGATTCAGTCTATCTCAGCCTTGAAACTTGAGACTTACTACAACGACTGTCTCACCTTTGCACATAACAGGAGTACTTCTTATTTAAACTCAGGAACTAACAGTATTCCTTTTGTCTAAAAAAAAAAGTTGTATTTTGAGACACCCTCTGATTCCTAAGGAAGGGAAACACAGGTCCTCGTGCCATTTACACATGGCTTTGTTGTAAATCAGTGTTGCTTGTGTAACATCACGATATTCTATTTTTTTAATGCATTTTTTGGGGGTAAATCAATGATAAACTCCATGTGGGCTTACATGTATTTATCTTTTTGACTGATTCTTTATCTCTTCTGTTGTCTGTGTGTTGTCCAGGTGGGAACTATCGTGGCGTGTTTGCGTTGGGTCTGGTACAGGGTGAATGGAAGATGTATGTGAAGTGGCCGCTGGACAGGGAGGAGTGCAGCCTCTACATAATCAATGTAACTGCTAATGATGGACTCTACGTTTCCCAAGCGACAGTGGAGGTGACAGTGATAGACACCAATGACAACAGCCCCATCTGTGACCAGGTGAGGAACAAAACCACATATTGTCCCTTTTCAAAAGACAGATGCATTCACGTTAACTGTTAAAGACACACTAACTGCTAAGACAGTGACACAGAGCATTGGAGGCCCAGTGTTCTAATGTGACTGAGCTAAGTGTGCCTGGTGAAACCTGAGGCTAAAACAAGTCACTTTCATCATAATTAGTGTTTATCTCATGATGTAGAAAAGGGACTTTATACCCCTGTACCCTCCACCAGCACTGCTGCTGGCACAGCACCACCTCATGCAGTCACATACACCATAAACCATCACAGCCGGTGTTAGCTAGCTGCCTATGGCATGCCTTCGGTTAGATGCAAAGGCAGATTTTTCTTTTTGGATACTGTGAACTTTTAAAAAAGTAAGAAAAAAGAGAAGAGTTATAAAGAAGTGAAAAACTAAAAAAAAGTGTTTTAAAAAGTGAACAAAAGAAATTATCTATCTATCAATGGATTTTTGGTCTATAGATCTACATTATCATTAATAATATTTAGCTGCATTAAAAACTTTATATATTCAGGCAAGATGGTGCCAGTGTGTGTGTGGTCTGCCGTCAGCAGCTGATGGCAGACCACATACACTGCTAATGTTAGCAGTCCTGCTCACCCAAGTATTCTCCAGACAATGGGCAGAATAACCACAGACATCACGGACGTTAATGATGATGAAGTTGACGTAGTACTTGTAGCCATAAGGGATCAAACAGAGGTCCAGACACTTGGTGTTTGAGTTGGCAAGGCCAAAACAACTGCCAGCGTGGAGACCACGACAGACTCACTGCAGTCTGAAGTACATACAGAACGATGCTTCTTGTATTTGGCTGGACATTAAATCTTTGTCATCAAAATGGATATTACAAGAGATGTTTATGTTGAAAAACTTCAAATACAAAAGAGGTAACTGTACCAATATGATAACATCAACTATGTAAAAGCATGGTGGTCAGTCGGCTGTTTGGTCCAAGTTTCCACATTTACTCACTGATTAACATATGGAATTTTTTATAATATCACTTTATTCTGGTAAACAGGTTTCTTTTTCTTTGCTGTGTGTGTTTGTGTGTGTTTATGTGTGTGTGTGTGTGTGTGTGTCTGCAGGCTGTATACACAGCCTCCGTTCCAGAGGACCTGCCGGTCAACAGTGTGCTGCTCAGAGTTGGAGCTACAGATGCAGATGTGGGCATTAACGCCTGGATCCAGTACTCCTTACATGGCCCTGAATCCCAGGACTTCAGCATGGACCCAGACACCGGTACGGACGAGCTGTGGCTTTGAAAACACACACATACTGAGATTTCACTTGTGAAAACATAATGTCTTTTCACTGAACTTGCATAAATTGCAGTTTAAATCAGCTGAATATGGAGGCTTACACAGCAGTAACATGGATGAGGTCATCAGCTTATCAAAATGCTTTTTTCTTTTTCTTTGTTTGATCTGCATTCTTGCCCCTTCGTGGCTGAATTTGTTACATGTTGTTTCTTATCTGCCCAGGTGAAATCAAGTCATCTGCGATTCTGGATCGTGAGATGATATCAAGCTACAGGCTGGTGGCTCAGGCAACTGATGGTGGGGGGCGCTGGTGTCGTGCTGAGGTGCAACTGGTGGTGACTGATGTGAATGACAACCCCCCCATGTTCACCCTGTCACAGTACACCGCAAGCGTTTACGAAGACACGGCCACCAAAGCCCTGCTCACGCGCATCCAGGCCATTGACCCTGATGAAGGTAGTACGGCAACTTCTAGAGTAACTGCTACACCTACACCTGCAGTGCTTCAAATACTACTGCACTATTGGTGTTTTTCCATATTCATGTCCTGGCTCGGCTTGGTGTGCCTGGCAATGCAGAGGTTTGCATTTCCATTACAAAAGGGTCACTAAGTGTGGGTGCGCATTTAACTGATGATGCTGCTGATTGGTGAGATATGATTGAACATGCACGAGAAGGACAGACACAAGCTGTCTTTACTCTGCATCATCGCCGCGTTAAAGACCCCCCCAATACTCTGTTTTAGTCAAAAAATGATATTTCAGTGGTCTTTCAAATGAGGTTATGAAGTTTTTTTGTAAAAAAATAAAACATTTCCCATTTCTGTTGACCTAACCTACTCAGGTGGGCCAGTTGCTCATTAGCAATTCGCAATTCAGCGCTGCTCTGCACCCTCCCCCTCTGTGCTGAGGAACCTCCCACCCCTCCATCCCCTGTCGCTGTGTTCAGAATCACGATGGCTTGCAGCCCCTCAACTTTACCATCACTTGTCATTGCTTCCCTGATTTCTTTGTATATTTTCAGTTTGAACAAAAAAAAGAGCTAGAGCCTCCGAAATATGCTTTGACGTTTTGGGCTTAAGTTAGCGGCCTTCACATGATAAGAACTTTGCGCTTCGTTCACTGCCAGGTAGGGCTCAGAGAGCACACACAGCAGAGGCTCGGAGCCAGTCACTGTTGCTAGGCAACAGCCACGCCGGTTGTCACTCCAGGAAGTAGAGGAAAAGGGAGAGGAGGAAAAGGAGTTTTTTTGCTATGTATTTAAGTTTGTCTCAAAAGAAGGCTCTTGCACTTGTCATCCTAATCATACAGCAGCGAAAAAAATCAACCATAACAAGTTTGTGTGCATGAAACATTATTACGTCGCTACAAAAACGAAGAGTTAAACTCAGTCAGAGAGCTACGGATTTTTCTTCTGTCTTTCTCTCCCTCCTCTGGATTTATGTGTCGCTTCCATATCGTCTCTGGTCACACACAGCTGATATCTCATTGGTTGCGCTTTGAAAGATTAGCGGCAAACTCGATCAAAGTTTAAATAATTTGAACTTGGAGCACAGCGGTCGGGGGGGGGAATCCAAGCGGTGCACAAGGCCAAGGGTAGCGATGCTGCTTGGCCAGGCGGTGTTGCTCTCTCCATTGAAAAACAATGGGGCAGCCAGCACAAAGCAGTTTTACTGCTGATCCTGCGTAGAGGCCCGCTAACGTTAGCTACCATCAGGGGCTAACTCATGTGGACACAGGCCCTTGTGCGAATCTAACGTGAGGACAGGCTCTGTTGCATCTCGTTAGCACACGGCAGTAAAAATAAACTTACCATTATGGTTACAGGTTGACCGACATGTTGTCTTGAAGTGTCCCAAGGAAGGATTGATGGCACAGTATCAGGCTTCAGTTTGAATACAGTGGCAAAACCCATCTTTTTTTGCGCGAAGTTGGTGAAGCAGTCCTCCTGGAAATGGTTACAGCAAACCCGCATCGTGTTATCTGAAACCTTTCACCGGACCACAGTAATTTTGGGAAAGGCAATCCATCCATTGCTCTCTGACTTTCGAGTCCTTTGGTAGAAAATGAAGCCTCGTAGATTCTTCTCTTCTCGCTTTATAACCCAAAGCAACACAGGTGTGTTTGTCCCCTGTTGTAAAGATCCACCAAGCTGCTTCTCCGCATATCTTCTCCATCTCCTCCGCCTCGTCAGGGATGGGGACTTGTAACCACAACGTCCCGCTCCATCTGGTACAGGATTGGTTAGGAACTGATTACGTAATGATACCACCCTGGTCTCAAACGGCGCGCTCAGGTCTGAGATTGTTTCCCAGCAGTTTGAAAGTAGAAAAACTCAGAGATCTTTCTTTACCCCAGTCATGCTCACAGTTAAATTAAATACCCTTTTGTCCTCTCACAATTAATTAGAGGGCTGTAATAACAGAAATATCCCACCAACATTTTCTCAGACTTAAAAAATGCTCTACCATGTTCCCAGTGGGTTTCTGTAGGAAATGTCGTGTGAATGTTGGGTGTGGAGACCAATGCTGGCAAGCCATTTAGTCACCATATCAACTTTGGCAACCCATTCTTAGGGTACATTAATTGCTGTGAATTCATGCATGAAACAGCATGATTTCATGCATGTAATACCTCTTGAATTATCGGGATTGTACAAGAATTAACAGTACCTCATGCATACCTAAAGTACAATACATAAATTAGTTCAAGAACTGAAGGATTCCCATCATCATGGTCCCTGAGTTATTAAGCATGTTCATGTTTTCTTTATAGTTGTGTCCAATTAAACAGACTAACTAATAGCGGTCCCTTCACGCCACAGAACACATTCACATAGTTGAATTGCAAATATTGTAATCATCATTAACAAAGAATTAGCTTTTCATGACTTCATCAAGTAAGTGGCCTTCAACTAAAGCGGTGGATTGCTCCTTCTTTAAGACTGATGTATAATGTGTTATTAATGATGAGTTAATTAAGAAAACACATTAATTAAACATTGGCGCTGCAGTTGGCACAAACAGTACTGCCAGCACAACTTTATCAAAGAAAGTAAAATTAAAATACAAACTTTGCATCGCAGCAACTAAAGATTGTGGATCCTTTCTATTTATCACGAAAAACAACCCTGTGACGCA
>JAQFJA010000024.1:472438-483357 GCA_029874485.1 Naso brachycentron
TTTTTTTTTTAACATGATCCCAAGATGTTTAAAGTTTGGTGAAAAAAGGGCAACATTATATCAAACAATAGAAAACATGATGTGACATGAATTTAAACTGATTTAAATGAAAATTTGCATCAGATCACTTAAACAAAATGACCAAATAAACATTTTGTCCCTGCATGTAAAAGAAAAGGATTCTCTGCCACAATAAGCAGCATAAAAATGTGCTCTTACATGTTAATATTGATTAGTTTAATTTCCAAGCTTCTAAATTATGGTTGCAATGGTAAAAATGAATAATTTGAATAATAATATTTAGTTTCTTATTTGTTTGTATGGGTGGGTCAAAATTGTCGGATAAGCCAGCCAAGGTTTGGAGGATAAAGAAACATTTCTTAAATATCTCTGAAGTCCGTTTTTCTAGCTATAGTGAAGTTTTAACAGAAAATATAAAATCACTAAAATCACTTCTGGCCAGGTTTCGACTGCTAAAGAGGATTTTTTATTTTTAAAATTTATTTAGTTTTTTGTTTAACCAAGAATCAATCATGTAAATTTGTGCAACATTGTTAAACCAGCGTTAGCTTTTTTTTTTTTTTTTTTTTTTTTTTTTGGTGACACTGTGGATGAGAGGATTTTCTCCATGAATGTTTCCTGACGGTCTTGGAGAGGATGCATATGCATGTCTGTGCTCAGAGGCCAACAGGAACTTCCATGGGTCAACAGCTTCATATATCTGAGGTATGAACAGCAGCATCTCTGAGCGCAGGGACACAGAGGAGCCGAGCCGAGCAGAGCAGAAGGATCCATACAAGCTAATGATGATTGTAATAGTGTGTAACAGAGATGTAGAACCGGTGGCGGCAGAATGTCACGGACAATTAACGTCTCGTCACTGCTGTGTTTGTTTGCTTCCCCCAGGCTCTCAGCAGGGCTTAACTAACGATGTGGTGGTCAAGGACAAAAACTGTGGTTGACACTGTGTGCAAAGAGCTCAATTATGTCGTGGCCATTGTGGTGTGGACTGTACACCTGAGACGTTTCTGTGTGCTCTGAGCACGTCATTAAATTATACACAGATAATAAAGTCTTCAAAATAATGACAGAGTTTTGCAGCAGGAGGATTAGAGTCCTAACATATAACATGAGAACCAAGAGCCAAATTTATTTACTGTAACACTTTTTAAAAATGATTATTTTTTGTTTATTTTAGCGTTTTTACAGTTCTACAGTTTTTTCATTTGACATTACAATGTTAAAGATGTAGTCAGCAGCATTTGTCTGTTGCTGCTTGTAAACACAAATTAGGCCCCTCCTCCTACCTCAACACCACTACAAGTATCATAGTGTGTACTTATACTGCTTGTACCTACACAGCAAGCTACGGAGGAATATTATGTTTGTTTGAAATGGAGAAGTCAATATTTAAGCAAGCTAGCACAGGCTATCTGCCATTGTTTGGCACCTACCTGTCCAACAGAAAGCAGGTGAACTCCTCGTCGCTCTCTCTCGGTCTGCAACAAGCTCAATCAATCAGTCAAACTTTATTTATATAGCACTATTCATACATAAAAGAAAAAAGAAATGCAACCCATAGTGCTTTACAAAAAAAAACAACAACAAAAAAACAGCAAAACAACAAACAAAAAACAGAATGACATCCCATCCCGTCCCTGAAGTTTGGTGAATGTTGTTTTGGTCATATTGAGGCGATGTTTCTTTGTGGCGTAAACTTCGTCTCATATGGGTTGCAGGATGCAAACCCTCCTGTTAAACACCCACCATCACACTTGACCACCTCCCTATAACTTTTTTGCGGTAGAACGTAACACAGAATGTACATTTCCTCCAAAACTATTTGACAAAACATTTTCTTGGAGACAAAGTTTTTGTTCCACAAGCTAAGTTGTTATTTTTATTATTTTCCTCAGTGCTGTTGTCACTCAGGTTGCAGAATTACAAAAAACCTTAAATGTGCTCAATTTCTCCGATTCAGTTTCCTGTTTTCTCTGGGCAGAACTTATTTAAAGCCTTGCTCAGGAAGACAAAGGTTAAAAGTATGTTTGAAGAAGGCTGCAGAGAAGAGTAAAAAAAATTAAGCAATGAACAAATCCTGGCAAAGCTTTGTCTCTAAAAAGGTCACGTAAGAAAACACATCTGGTTTTTAGTTTCTGCTACCTGATGTGAGATAATCCTCTCCCCTTATCGACTGTCCTCGGTGCCAAAGACTCTCAGCTCCTCTGTCGTCCTAACAGCAGGCAGCAGCAAATCCACAGATTGTTTTATCACTGAGGCATGTTCTGCAAAGCAAATTAGAGCTTAAGAGCCCATCGCCCTCGTCCTTTCTCCCAACCTTCCCTTCTTATCTCTGGCATGAATGCAGACTGCAGCATTGGTATCCAGGGTTATTACAGACCATAACGCTAGCTGGCTGCCTTTGGATCTCACTGGACTCGCCATTGTTTAAAATCCAGGGAGCTTTTGTCTCTGACTGCTAATGATTTTAATTATAGGTGGAGTGGGGCCTTTTGGAGCTCAGTGTTTTGGAGAAAAGAACATTTGTCTCGTTGCTCCTTAGGAAAATGGGAGGCTCTCTGAAACAGATGCAAAGATGTTGAGCCGCCCCTCTGATGTCTCTATAGGACTATTAGGCTGTAACAGCTTCATTTCACAGCACCACACAGGCACTGGGCTTTGACGGCACTTAATGAGTGTTGCGCTCTGTTCATCTGTGTCAAATTTTATGACAAGGCCTCTTTTTTACTCCATGGCTCGCAGTGGTTTGTGAACGTGTAATAATAATTTAAGGGAAAAACAATGCAGTGCCCAGCTGTGTGCCAAATCATTCTGTCAAGGATTGAAATTATGAGTGTGTTCATGTGTTTGTTTGTGTGTGTGTGTGTGTTTGTTTGTGTGCGCAGGACTGGCAATTAAAATAATTACCAGATGATTCTGCCCCTCTGCTGAGCAGTTCAAAGGAAATTAATGGGGTTTTTTGTTTTTTTTCCCCCAGTATAAGTGATGTTTTCATGGTTTTTGCCATCTTGCCACATTGGTTGGTTGATCTAAAAGCAAACTAAAGTGGGCATGTTCCCACTTACTCTTTGTGTGATGTAAGTGGATTCAGTCTCATCTTTACGTGGTCCATGCAGGCACATCTTGATGAGGCTGTTTGCTTTAAGCTAAACCACTAAAAGTCAGACTATATGCACAGTTATTCTCTTTCACTGAAGTCCTGCTGCCCGCTGACACACAATGTTCACAGTTTCAGGAACTCACCTTTCATGTGGCTGCTTACCGCGTTGTTCCAGTATGCAAAGCCCCAGCAAGAACAGGACACTAACCACTACCATAGTTTTCACCATTATATCAATTCTGTTTTAAATCCACATGATTGAACTCATTCCTACATACACAAGAGCTAACGCCAGATATGTCCTGCCCTCAGAGCCCCTGGTGTTGTGTCGAATTCTGTTTCCCCCCGAGACCCCCTTATCACGATGGGAAATAGAATTCAACGCAGCACCGACTGTGTAAACTGGCAATATGAAAAGCCTGTGAGTAGTGACTAAGCTAATGCTAATGCTAGCACAGGTCAATGGATTTCTCAATAGCCACTACCAAACTCTGATTAAAACTCCACAGTGCACCCAAAGAAGGTTGAATATGAGACGGTCTATTGAGCCGAATTCGAATGTTTGTAGCATAATTTAAGAAATCAAACTACAGCCAAACTTCTTTAATTTTTGGCTCTGGTTATGGTAAAGATACACTTTAGCAGCAGGAAGTCAACAAATTCAACAGCTCCTATGTCAATACAAAGTTACACCACCAACTACTGGTCTGGCGTGTGTACTGCAGCTCTTTTGGTTTTTCGTGTAATCAGGCTGAATCTTCTACTCTTGTCTAATTCGTGGATTAGTAACAGCTGTGTTGCCAACGTTGCAGTTTTTTTGCACGTTATCACGTACAATGGTAAATATTGATATTATGACAAACAGTGCAGTCCTGAGAGCTGGAGGTCATTGCTGATGTCACCAGTAGCTGAAAACAACAAAGGAGCACAGGCACTCACAGAACCCATCGAAAAACACAATACACACACAATTAAAAGATGAGAAGCTCTCATGAACCGACACTAAAACCCAAAGTTAACCAACAGCATATAACTCTGTATGTTTGTTTCATGAAGCTGCTGAAAGAGCCGTCTCCAGGACGTTTAACTTTGTGTTTTAGTGTCGGAACAACAGCGGACATGACTGAACATTTAAGGACTTTCTCGTCTTTTTAAACGAGGGTTTTACGACGGATTCGGTGAGTGCACACGCTCCTCAGTTGTTTTCAGCTCGTAGCGATGTCAGCAGCAAGCTCCAGCTCTCGGGACTGCACCATTTGTTTCATATTGCTATTTACCATTGTATTGATAATGTGCAAAAAAATAACTTCTCCTTTAAGGCCCCAATAAATAAAGTATTACCAAACCTGAGGGAGAAATCAGCTAAACTTCAGGGAAGCCATGACACGACACCAAAACTGTGGAGAATGCCTTCTTATGTCTCTGAAAAAGCTTAGGAAGAATGCCATAACACCGCAAAAGTGTTTGATGACAAAGTACATCATATTTTGATGAAAAGTGTTTGCTGTGGTGTGAGAAGTATCAGCAGTAAAAATTGAAATAGTGAACTGAGGTCATTTAGTTTGAGTTTTTTCTCCATTTTTTGGAACGACTCTTGTTCAGTTCTTAAGCGAACAGTGCCCTCAGAGGCTCTGCAAGGAGCTGTGTTTGGACTTCACCAATTTCGCAATGCACCCCAATTACATTATTTTACTCATGATGGTGAAAAAGTAAAAACATGGTTAAAAAAAAAGTGCATACTAGGATGCAGAGATTATTTTAATTAATTCATCTTCCTTGTCAACACTTCAACTTTACTGCCTAAACGTTTTCATTTTTAAAGTTTCAGTCTTCAGACTGAACCAACACTGACTCCAGAGACATCACATGATGCACAGCTCCACCTGGAGAAGAAAAAAGACTCAAAAAATATATATATTTATACATATAAAAAGTACATATATATACAATACACCTCACACCATACCCATTCCTAACTAGATGTGATATGAGTGAGCAAGCAAACGGCTGATAGCTTTCGTTTTTTTCAACGACGATAACCGGCATCATGCGACAGCCAGCAGCAGCAGCATTGAGTCACCTGTTGGAAATATTGCTCGCCTTGGCTGTATTTGGCGAAGGTTTGCACTCTTCTGCCTTTAGCCTGTTTTGATTGGTCAAAATGGACACTAATGTCCTTTTGTTTCCACCCCCGCCTGTCAACAATGGACTCAACCGCTCCTTCCCTGTGACGTCGCTCGTAGTCAGTCTGGACAGTGTATCACACTCTGTCCATCAGAGGTCGCTCGCTTTGCGTTGTGTTAGGAATCGATGTCAGACTTTGATGTGTAGAATTGTGAAAGACTTTCTTCAAATTTAGGAACATTTGTTTTTTTTGCTTGCAGTCAGTTTGTGTTAAAAATTCTTCAAATTTAAAGATGTGAGCAGTCACTGGACAGAGACGCTCTAATCAGAGATAACAATAAGTTGTGGCTGAGGAAGTGTTTGAGCCAGGCATGTGGAGCGGTTTGTCAGATACCTCGGTGCCAGCGAACTGTTGGACCGTGACTCATCTAACAGTGACGACAGTGAGAAGTTGCTGTGTGTTGTTTGCATCTGTGCAACCTCTGGCGGGCATGTTTGTGTGTTTACAGGGCCCTTTGAGCTGACTGCATGTGCTGTGTGTCGTCCAGAATAAATGCCACAATCCGTGTTTGCTTCCACACGGACACTAACACTGAGTGTGTTCTTCATCCTCTGGTTCCACAGCCACAGAGGATCACAGAGGAACATTTTTACCAGCATTGACTCTCTTTTCACACTAATATGTCTTTGATCTCATGCTCTCCTCTCCGAACTTCTCTATCTGCATTTTCCTCTGATTTCTCTATTTCTAACTTGTTTTGCACTTTCATCTCTTTTTTGCTCCCTCTAACTTCTTTTGTGTCTCCGACTGCTCACCAGTCAGGGGGATTCGGACACAGACTCTGAGGTGGAGGATCGTGTGGATGGTGTGAAGTCTTGGCTATCCAAAAGCAAAGCTTCCACCAAGAACCTCTCAGATGACATCAGCCCCAAGAGCTCCAGGTCAGTACGAAGGCAGCTGCTGGCACATGCCTGCCTCAACATGTGACTGCATTTGGCCTCCCTGCATGAGAGAGAGGAGTACTCGATATGAGCCAGAGCAAAGAGAGCAGAGCAGAGTACTTGGTTGAAATGAGAGGACTCCTATTACTTACATGTATCTTGGGAAACAAGGGACTTTTTTTTTCCAAAAACAAACCACCTCTGCAGTAGATTTATCGACATGCCCACTGGCCAGCTGGCATAGTCTACCTGAGCTGCTCACTGAGATAAATGAATATGTCTGCAAGCTGACAGCTTCGATTGCCCCAGATTTGTCTCCTCACCAGAAGATTTACCTCCCCTCCCTCAGCAGAGCCACTCCCAACTTAAAAAACTTTTGGCCTTTTTAAATCTTTCTCAGAAGCACGTCCCCATACACATCCACTGACTGATTTATTACCAGCAACACATTCCCTGTCGGAGTTTTGCTGTTCAAACTGCCATTTGCACATGTATTTTCTTGCCAAGTTCAGGAGTTAAAAGAGGGGAAGTAACTTTATTTAAAGGTTTGTCCTGTTTTACATTTTCCTTTGAATGTTAACATGGGAAACATTTTAGTTCGAATCGACCCAAATTACATGACTGAAATCTTCTGTAATGCTCACAGGGATGCGTTGTTTATCAGGAGCTATGACAGGGCTTTGAAACATTTGATCAAATCTGACTTCACTAACAGTGTGCCCAGTAAGTTGAAGACCTTTATCAGTTCCATTTAGAATCGATTTCAGCCACTTAATCAATAGCAATCAATACTTGGAAGTGTATTGCTGTCATGCCATAAAAATAAAAACAGATCAGTGTCATGTTTTAACATAAGTTTATTGTTGCAACAATAAAAGTGTCACGTTCTAACGTGATATGTTTACATAGTTACATGATATTTTCATGTTATTTCAACATACAAACGTCCCACAATATAACAAGATATTATCACATTATATCATGATAAGTATATTGTTAAAACAAGAAATTATCACGTTATAACATGGTAAGTTTATTATTATAAATAAGTTTTTGTTTTTTTGTTTTTTTGGGGGTTTTTTTTTTGTTTTTTTCTTTTTTTTGTTTTTTTTTAATTTCTTGCTTATTTTATCATTGTTTTTTGCAAATATAGCTGTTTCTTGTCGCAATGTAGTTTTTAATTTTTGAAATTTTTTTATTATAATAAACCTATCACATTAAAACGTGATGCTGATCCATTTTTATTTTTGTGGCGTGGCAGCAGTACACTTCTGTAAATAGTAACGTAATATTTATTTAACTAAGCTATAACTCAAATGTTAGATTTTAATTTCTTTATTTATTTAATGTGTCGTAAATCCAGATGTTCTGCATAGGTGTCTGCTGCTCAGCTAAATGGCCATATGAAGGTTTTTGTTGTCTGACCAAAAAGCTGCATAGGTCGAAGCATTTCAGTTGCCTTAAAATGGTTTTGTGGAGAACTTAAGTTGAAGTTCTTGTCATTACTTTGGTCTTTATTTCTCTTTGGTTGGTAACAAAATAATGTTGGCATTTGTCACAACATTTTAAAGCAGGAAAAGCTCTTGTTAGTCGGAAATCAATCGTTTGAAATGTCTCTCTCCTTAATTTGTCTTTTTCCAGTGCTATACTCTCATTTTTCATTTCTTACATTTCCCTTTTTATGATTTCTCGTTTGTTTTTTCTTAATCTCTTTTTTTGTTCACCTTTATTTGATCCTAAATCTCATCTTTGTCATTTTCTCTCCCACTGTCTTCATTCCTTTGTGCTTTCCACTGTTACGTCTTTCCAGGTTTGCTTTAAATGTAGATGCAAAGGAAGGGAAAGAGTGGAAAGAGGGTAAGGAATGGAAAGAGATAAATAAAGAGGGTAAAGAGGTAGAATCAAGCAGGCCCATGTCAGTAATGAGCTCCCTCAGCTATAGAAAACGATCCAACCTTGACTCCATCGGTGGAAAAGGGGATGCCCTCTTTAGTGCCCTCAAAGAAAATGTCGAGTCCAAAGATGCTCTATCCTTCCAGAAGGCTAAACCCAAATCCTCCAATCTTAAGGACGACATGTACTCGGTGAGCTCCAGGAGGAAGTCCATGACAGGAGATGACATGAACGATAGAGAATCAGTCATGAGCCAGGCCTATTCAGAGGCCAGCACCCGAGTGAGAAAAGGCATGGACAGCTGCTGGGGTGACTTTGACAAAGAATCAGGGATTTCATTCACTGCACCAAGTCGCGCCTCCACACGTTTTGGATTAAGCCCAGACGATGATGCCAAGTCCACCATCAGCGTAGGTCTGTCAAGCCAACTTGGACACCGCCAACTCGCTTCACGTTTAGACGAGGGCAGAGTTGGGCGATCAGTCTATGGCAGCAGTCCCAGCAGCCCCTGCTTTAGCAGACGGTCTGGGGTGGTTAGCCGGGCTGATTCCCACATGTCTTTGACACGCAGCTGCCGCCTGAGTGAGTTCGACGTTGATATTGATGATAGTCAAAGTGTGGCGTTCACTGAGAGGTCAGCGTACAGTCCTCACTCCTCCACAGGCCGCAGTCTCTCTATGCCACCGCCGCAAGCCAGATCATCTGTTGCTGACAACGATCTCTTTGATCACTCTGATATCAAAACAGTCAGTCATCGCAATTACCTCGACCCTGACCTGGAGAAAGCCATCAATGAGGTGCTGAGTTTCAAGCCTATCAAATTCAAGCGCAGGAGCCTGGAAGATTCCGAGGGTGAAGAAGAAAAATCAAAGAATGATGAAGGCAACAGCAAAGGTAACCATGACAGCACTTTTCCTTCCAGTGGTCTCAGACACTCTGCATCTGCTATGGACTGCATGAGACCGTCCCGCAGTGCCAGCAGCTGCAGCAGTCGCCATCACAGCAAGAACAAAGGCAAAAACAAGAAGGGGAAGAGACACCACAGCTCCGAGTCCAACAGCTCGGGAGGTGACCGTCGTCATAGGAGCAGCTCCAAGAGGAGGTCCAAGAAGTCCAAGAAAAAGTCCACAAAGAGGGACGAATCTTCTTCCTCTTCATCGTCGTCCTCTTCATCGTCAGATTCTCAGTCTGAGTCAGGGTCAAGTTCCAGTGACTCCACCATTTCTTACCGAAGCTCCAGTAGTGTGAAAAGGGCCCCAGTTCGCAAAGTTTTCAGCCCAGAAGGAGAAGAAGACAGACCTCAGAACGAAGGCCAGCCCCCGAGCAAAAAGGGAGAAAAGAAAAGGAAGAAGAAGGTCGACAGCCTGATGATGAAGTACCTGTACCGACCAGACAGTGACTGAGGCAGAGGCGCAGTAGGTGGTTGCCTGATATGGACTCACCCTAAGAATGTTTGACAGCATGTGGT
The DNA here is from genome assembly GCA_029874485.1 of Naso brachycentron. Taxonomy (NCBI): domain Eukaryota; kingdom Metazoa; phylum Chordata; class Actinopteri; order Acanthuriformes; family Acanthuridae; genus Naso; species Naso brachycentron. The sequence continues at coordinate 481,987 of JAQFJA010000024.1, forward strand.
GGTCTAACTAATCACAGACATTTTTGCTGTTATCAGTCAGCACATTGAATGCTTTCCGTTCAGAAGTCCAGTTTGCAGGCTGGTTTTTGATGACGTGTCACCATATGCATGCCAACAGATTCTGATGTTTATTCACGCTCTCTGTGGCGATCTTATTTCCAGTCGAGTAACGTAAAGAAGGTTTTTTAATGGAGCAGAAAAGTCTTGGGTGTGTTGTTTGTGTTTTATCTCACCAGGAAGTGCAGTACATGAAAACTTTTCCTTCCAGCCCTGTAACTGCAGGCATAATCAGACCCCAACCATTGATACACACCAACCAGCACATTCCTTTGACGCACAGTTGACAGTAATTAACCCTCAATAATTAGCAGTGGAGAGTTGACTAAATTGATTTGACCCTTGTTTAGACATTGGTTATCTGTTTTAGTTTCAGCAGTCCACTTGACTGATGGACAGGTGTCAACCTTACAGTGCTTTGTTCCTTTGACTTTAATATTGTATATTTTAGTCTTTCTTACTACATTAACAGTTTTGCATGGTGGTGTTGCAGCATACTGCATGAGATTTTGTGCTCAGTCCAGTAGATGATAGAGAGCTAGTCTGTGGTGAAGAGAGCTCAACACACTGTAACACAAGAACACACACATAAAAGACAAAACCCAAGCAAAGGAAGAAACCTTCATGTCGAACATAATAATACACAAGCAAACAGAGAGACAAACAGCAGCCATTATAGAATCATTGAAAAAGTACACAATGAAAGTGATACACAAGAGGCCATTATTGGGGACACTAAAATGAATTCATTAATCCTGTTTGGACATGTGTCTAGTGTCCCCGGAAAATGTTTTGTTGTGGTTTTGTTGTTTTGTACCAATTGCGTTGTTTTTGTAATTGCTCATATTTTGTTCATTGTCAGTACGTGTTGTGTTCAGTGTTAGCCCGGACACTCCAAGACCGTTGTGTATCACACTCTTAAATGGCCCTCTGACAATTACACTTAGTTAATGTTCAGAAACTTTAAAGGAATGTTGACTATTCAGACTCAAAGGATGGCAGGCGATCTCTGAAACAAACTTCAGGTGCAAATAAAACAAAGTTAATTAAGTGCAAAGTAACAAAATATAGTGTAGGAATGCTTTTCTCGTCACCACTTTATGTAGTGTTTTCTTCTTCTTCTGCTGCTGCTCACTGGTGCACGTGACCCTTTACTTTCGGTATGTATTCGATTCTAAAATGACAAAAAGTGCTAATGTGAGTGTAAAAATATTATAACATGCTAAATAAACAAGTGACAACAAGCACACAGGACCGTTTAGAGTTGTTGGAAAGTTTATCTGATGACTTTAGGTGGAGGCAGGCTAGCACTTC
>JAQFJA010000024.1:495110-509260 GCA_029874485.1 Naso brachycentron
CTTTGAAATGCACTTTAATTTGTTGTTTTGACCTACTGCAAGATCCTATTTTCAATTACATGTAGCGGAAACCCTGTTTTAAATAATGTATTTAGAAAAACATTAAGTTTGAAATAGTTATAATTTCACATTTCAAAATTCATATTGTCGTCGTCATCACCCCCCTCTTCCGCCCGTGCAAACACCCCCCACGGTTTAAAAAAATCCTGAAGGAAACCCTGCTAATAGGTTCTTAGCTCAGTGTTTTCATTTTCATTAAAAAAAAACACTCTCATGTCTCTGCTCTCCCTTTTCCAGTTTGTTTTAGCGCCTCTGCGTCGAGCGTTCTGTTTTTGAGTGCATTTCTTGAGTGACCAAGCTTCTTTTGACTCTGCCCTAGCCTACTGATTCTGGATGTCTCAGCTTCTATTTTGGACAGTTTTTTTCTATGTAATGAATCTCTGATTAAAGAAGTAGACACTTTTTGAATCAGCCTGCTCTGACTGTGGAGTCATGCTTGTGTCTACTGTGCAATGGCTGAAGTGTTACACCTGGCAGAAAACTGCAGCAATGCAGCAGGAAAACACAGAGCTGCTGCACTCTCCATTCAACAAAATGACCCTCATGCACAATTTTGCATCCAGTGTAAAATCAGGGTCACACAGTTTTTTACGCATTTTAGCTGCACTTCTTGTAGGTCTCTAAGAATAGCAAATTCATTAGTGCATAATTAATCTGTACAACTGTTTTTAGACTTTTAATCCATTTATCCCAGTAAGGCCTGAAACCTGTACAGTGTGCAGGATATTAATTACAGATATAATTAGGCAAAGGACCTGACTGCCTGACGAGATGGAAAAGTGCCAAGAGACACTGAAGGTAAAGGAAGGGGAGGAGAGGTGGAGTAGTCAGCCTTGTGGGTGCCTCCGCCATGATAATTAGAGAAGACCATGAGTGCAGACTTTAAGCACAGGCGCGTTCACAATGGAAAAGAACATCTCATTAAAAGTTAAAGATCTACAGTACATACGCTGAAGGGTTGGTGTTTATAGCCAGAAACTGTGGACATCTGCAGCTCTCTACACTGTGAGGACATGGGTATCATCTTTTACTTGTAATATTTGTTAAAAAAAAAGAAAATCTGTTTTAATAATAATAATAATAATAATAATAATAATAATAATAATATGCATTTTTGGCTTATCTGACTTGATTTTTGTCGGCCCCGAAAAGTTTGCATGATGATGGCAGATATACATACCTGAGTTTTAAAAAAGTTGCGGACAGTCATCATATTAGCCTTTAAGGTGAGGCAAATGGTAGCAATAATATTACTAATAATAAAAAAACATTTGCAAAACAATGACCCTCCCACCCCCGTTCATGCTGCCCCCTCCCCAGGGCCGGCTCAAGCTGTTTTGATGCCTTGTAGGCTAGGTTAGGATTTGGTGCCCCCATATTATAAAGTTTACAGCCTGTCCTGCTGTTGCTCCTGCATTTCTCTGTTACCAGGGACAAGAAATCATCATAGTGCAACACACTGTTGCACAACAAAATACTTGTTTACCATCTGCGACATCTCAGCTGTCAGCTTCTCTCATCAATTAAACACTGACTCATGTTGTCACATGGATGTTTTTCCAGTGAGCAGAAGCCTGCATAGACTGATCTGTTCCTCTGACCCACAGTGTCAGTGTCTTAGGAGATGTCTTTCTTTTTCTCACAAACAGACACACAGAACCTCACTCTCTCTCTTTTGTGTTGCTCACAGAGCTATAAAGGGTCCGGCCACACTCCATTGGAAATTCTTTGCAGTATTTAAATTCTAGTAGGCATGTTAAACTACCGGAGCAACCTTAAACCGATTGGCATCAACATTTACTGTGTGATGTATGTTGTGTGCCCAGCTCTTAGACTAAACAGACAAATAAGTTGGAAGGTTAACGTCCAATCTATTCAACATTCACATAAATGCTGTTATATTGTGTTATGGCTAAGATTCTGACCCGCCATGCATCACAGAAAGAGACAATTAGATGTTTTTTTGTTTGAAATAAAATCACATTATCACAGAGAAGATGCAGCTACAGGCCACAGCTAACCGCCAACAGCGGAAGCCCCGCCCTCTCACTCCGCAGAGACAGCGGCTCAAGCATCAGTAGCCTGCAGGCTGTAGACAAGACGAGTGATGGATAATGTTAGTTTTCCACAAGTTGTAAAATAATCACACAAATAGTTATATTGTGTTGTGATATTGGTTTAGAGCTCTTTTACTGTGTATTTTAACGTGCTGTGTCGTACCCGAGGCCGAGTGAGTCTCATGTCCGCATCGCACAACTCAGTAGAAAGACTTCTACTAAAGGCTCCTATTCTTCCCTACAAGTAGTAATCACAAAAAAGCAGTACATTTCGTGTCCCTAAGGTTGCTATCCGTCTGGCCGGAACATTCCCTCTGTTTAATATTCCGTAGTTTTCAATGATGAGGTGTTTTTGGTATCCTGGTAAACCAAAGCCGTAGGCCTCTGCCATGATTGAACTACTGTGAACAAGCGTTTGACTTCTGCATCGTCAAACTTAACAACTCCTGCTAGTCGCTGATTGGTCCGGCCAAAAATTTATCTCTGTAACTCTGAGGATGGGCCTTGTTACCAGACTGATTCTCAGCAAAAACTGAGCTGAGCGTCAGAGGGCGGAGCCAGGCTGAGAGCTGTGCACCTCCTGGGTTAGGAGGGAACGAGTGATGCCGATTTATTGGCTGCTGATGATTTTGTGCTGGCATGCAACAGCACAAACACACATATACAATTACAAATATTGATAGGAGTTATTTTGTATTGCATTATGTTGTACCTGAGAATCCGGCTCCGATCACAATGTTGCTGTAGGCAGGATGGCGGTCGAGCACAAAATGATGGTCAGGTGTTAGCTGCAAAAACAACAAAGCATGAAAAGACAGCAAAGTTCAAAAATAAACTTATCCACATTGTAGGAGAAACTGATTGACCCTTTCCAAGCTTTCAGGTAATAGAGCTTCATTTCAAACCTGTTGCTTTGAAACACATGAACTGCTCAGGTGACTCGACTAAGATGAGTTTGGATCTCACAGATTCTGAACCTCCGGCACAACACTCCTGTTCAACAAAAGCACGGCAGCTGGTGCACACTTAGTCAAGAGTGCTTCAGACTTCCGTCTTTTCATTCCATTGTGCTTAGATTGCAGATATTCCTGGTAACCATTTAATGAAGACAAATACTCCTTCTTTATACAACCACGTGGCCTCTGGAGCTTTTCTTGTCATTGTCTTTGTGGACAATGTGTTTAAAAGCGTGTTAAGCTGGATGACAGAGAGTATCTGAGAACATATAATGACCTTTGACCAAAGGCAATTATTTTCAACAACTGTAGAGACATGTACAACAATTAAAATGTCTGTCCTTCTTTAAGAATCAATAGTAATGGAACAAAACACTTGCTGTTATGCAAGAAAAGCGTAACTGGGTCATTGGACAAGGTTACAGAAATTACATTTTCCAACAGTTTCACTTTGTGATTGTAGTAAAAGCAGCTTGCTCTGTTGCTGGAGGGCAGAGTGACTACACACAGACACATACACACACATATATCATTCCTTGTAGTTGCACATATTGTCACTGCACTGATGAGATGTCTATTATGCTTCTTTTAGTCTGACAGACAACATAAATGCAATTTTAGTAACATAAAGTTACACACACACACACACACACACACACACACGGCAGGGGTGTAACAATACATCGATGCATCAATTTATATTCCTATGATCAAGCTCATTGGTGGGTAAACAGCAAATCATCCTTCTAGTGTGACTTGTATTGATCTCAAATCATTTTTCAAAGCAAAAATTGATTGTATATAGCACCTCAAATGTTGTTATGTGGATGTTTTTTTGCAGTAATAATGGTACATAATCCTGAATGTTACTCCAGTTCATTCTCTGATGTTCTGCTCGTGTGTATTGCGTCAGCAGCGTCTCTTCAGTTGATGGTGGATCATGGCAGGAAGCAGCAGGAGAACTAAAGATTTTCAGTTTGCGCTCCACACAGACTGAATAGAGGCCTATAACTGAATGTTTGTGTAGTCCAGTGTATTGAGCTTTTTCACTGTTTTCTCCAGTGTTTCCAGTGTTCCATATCGTACTTATATCATATAGCCAAACATGTATCGTCATATGCATCATATCATTGTGAAAACGTACGGTATACATGCAGGTCTCCACCACAGCAGGTTCAGGGACCAGGCCAGGTAAACAGCGGGCGATGTAGCGCTGGAGGATGTCAATATCAGACCTGTCTGTCTGAAGGTCTCTCTGGTCTGGGTCTGTCTTACTGCCATTGTGGAAGCATACCTGCACACAGAAAGACATCATCAATATTATATACAGAATATTAGAGTATAGAGTTTTTATTTTGAATATTATTTCTATATGAAACGCTAATTGCTTGGCAACCTTACATGCTTCAAAAAATAACAGCAGCAGTAGTAGTAGTAGTAGTTTGTAGGCACGACGGGGAGGCAAAGATCGTTTGGATGGGTACCTCTGCCGCAGCGAGGAGCGGGGGGCAACAGCCCGTCCTATATATCGGCCTGCCCAGGCTAGTTCCTACCCCTACCTACCCCCACCCAACACCCTCCTGGAGAGGACGCTCCATTTTTGCCTCTAGCGTTTCCTCAAGCTGGACAGCCCAAGACAATACGGTGCTGTTCTGCCACAGTCTGCCTTCCCCTTTGGCTGAATGGGAATTGACAACAAGCAGTCCGAAACCACAGCACCAAGCAACAAAAACAGCAAGAGAGACCAACTCTACAATTGGGATGCTGGAATGTCCAGACAATGATGACAGGCGTCTTCAAAAACCTTTACGACAACAATGATGCCAGGAATACAGCCGTCATAAATGAAGAACACAAGCTACTTAAGGTGGATATAACCACCCTTCAAGAAACACACCTGGCATAAACTGGTGCACTGATAGGGAATGACTATGCATTCTTCTAGCAAAGGAAAAGCTCCAATGAGCAACGAGAGCATAGGCTTTGCAGTGACAAACACACCTGCTGAAGATGGTCAAAGCAGCAGCAACACCTCCGCATGCCTCCTGACTCTCCACTTCAACACTAGCAAAGCCTCGCCACTCTTGTCAGCGCCTCCTCCCTCAATCTTTCCTCCACCTCTGCAGCCAGAGATGTGGTCTATGAAAGCCTTGCAGTCACTATCAGGGGCTTTCCCGGGTGCAGACCATGACTCATGCCCATCCAGCCTCAGACAGTTCGGCGTAGGCAAGATGAATGACAGTGAACTCGATTTCTGTGTATTTCCCCACCTTTGCATCACCACCTCATACTTCCAGACCAAGCCCCGTCTTCAGGTTTCCGGGAGACATGAACTGTTTATTTTCTAATAGGTAATAAAGGTGAATGATGCCTTTGTGTTGCTGAGTCTGAAAATGAAATGGGAGTGTTGCTGGAATTCAGGATTGTGCCTGGTTGGGGTGTACGTAGTTATTGTGTTAGCTCACCACCAGGCTGTCAGAGACACAAATATTATTGAATTTTTTTCAGATTTGCTAAATATCCTGTTTTTCTTCAGGAAAAGTTGTATTTACACTGTTGGATCAGAAACTGTATTGTTTTGTGCATGATATTGTCAAATTGGGTTTTGAGGTTGCTAAATTAATTTTTTAATTTGTTCTGTGAGGTTAATGGAGTAAGGTGAGTTGAGAAAAGGGAGGAAGTGATTTTTTTGTTACTTTGTTCTAAAGTTGTTCATTCCTTTATTCTTAAGTTGTTTATTCTTAAGTTATTTCTTTGTTCTAAAGTATTTCCCCATTCTTGTTGCTCATTGTTCATTGTAAGAGAGACAGGTCTGTGATTGCTGACTGATTAACTTAATAATGGTTTGCTGGTAAATCGCTGACCAAAAAGGGTAATTTGGGAAAAGAACTGCTAATGGAATTAAAAACAAGAGCATTTTATTATCATAAAGGTTATCTTGTTCTCCAGTAAGGAGAGTGAAACAGCAGGACGAGGGTAGAGGATTAGTTGCCAAAGCAAAACGCAAAAAAACACCTAATGAACAATATTTTGCTAATGCTAACAGACAAATTGAAAACTTGAATGAAAGAGAAGGAGTTTTTTTTGGCTTAATCATCTAACAGCTCCTTCTTGTTCCATAACTATCCTAGAATAATCCCAGACATATTTGAAATTGATCTGCTGTAAACAAACAATGACAATTATCACTGTTTTACTCTATAAATACTTTTTTAATGATTGATAGCAGTCAGCTAGCTAGCCAAGCTAACTGAACACTTTATATTGGCTGTGACTAGCCTACTTCAAAATAAAAGTCAACTTGCATTTCACCATTGGAATGCTTTTAATGTGAAGCTGCAGCTGCAGGAAATGTTCAGTTAGCATTAGCATTGACTTAACGCTCTGCTCTACAGATAGTGAGTGTTGTACGGTGTACCAGGGATTACTGATGGCTTATTAGTCGGTGAGAAACTTTTGTCACCATGGCCACCCTGTTGTGGGGTCTATGACAGGAATAAAGTCTCTTGCAATTTTAATCTTTGATGATTTGTTCAGTAGGAAAAGAGGTATGAAAACACGGTTTTCACTTATTTTGGTCAATTAGCAAAAGTGAATTTTATATAGTTGTCCATCACTGTACAGTTTGTCAATCACAAGATCTGCACAATTTGTTTTTTAAATGTTGTACAGCACTTCCCGTCTCGTGAATTTTCATGGCTATTGGTCACTGAGTATGAAAGTCATCCACTAACTAAACGACGTGCGGATCTGGAATAACAAAGATGTGAATCATTTTACTATCCATCTCTCTGTATGTTATTAGATAAAAAACAATTAAATCACTACTACCTGGACAACAAACAATAAGTCTAAATATAATAACTGGCTGACAAATGCACCAGCATTTTTTATCTAAGGCAGTTGACTTACTCTACTTATCACAGCTATGTCCGACCCTGGAACACAAGCTAATGTCACGCCATCCCAAGTTTAGCTGTTATGTATTTCGTACATATAAGCCAAGTACATCTCATGTTTTGTTGCTAACATCTCACTGATGACAACTACGTGTATGTTCCGTTCAAGGACCACAACTACTTTATGTTAATTTATTTTTTTTCTCATTGCACAAAAAAGTAACTACAGTCTAGAGATGTTCTTCACGTTTATAAATTTCTTTTTTTGTATTTATGAATTCCCTCACAGGCTGCATCAAACAGCCTAAAGGCTCAACATCTCCCACTCCTGCTGTAGACTGAATATGTAGACTGAGCTGTGGACTGGCAGTGTTTTCATGCAGAGCTAAATAAGAAGGAAAAAAGTTTCAAATGATAATTATGAAAATTATATTTTAAACGTCTGCATTTCTTATTTAGACTCTTCTTGCCAGCTTGACAGGTAATTTATTAAAGCACACTCACTCCAGGCTTTCAAATCTGCTTTTGTGTGCTGCTCCTGTCAGCCATGTCTGACACATACAGTCTCACCCAAAGACCACAGACAAAGTGAGCGGGCTGAGGACTGAAAAGACCAGCAGTTTTATTTTTGAAATTTTCTGCTTAAGAAAAACATATATAACAACAGGTAAATTACAATATCCCTCAATAAAATGCCCAAATAGGGCAGAGAATACTAACTGGTCCAAACAGTGAGCATATAGTAGCTCTAGTAACTGTGTCTTGAAATGAATAAAGTGACATTGCATCACCATCTGTTTCCCCCCTGCTCCTCTGTGTATGTGGTCTGCTATAAGGCTACAAGCTCCTGCTTGCCCATCACAACGCCCAAATAGAGATATGCTGTTACACGACTTTAAAGCCAGCCCAACTCCAACAACTAATCTGAAATTAAGACAGAACGAATCATATTTTACGGCTGACTTTTTTTTGTTTCAGAGTGGACATTAAATTTAACACCATGTCAGTGTGGCCCTCTCCAACAACACTGCAAACAAATTTTACACAAATCTTTCTCTGTTCATCTCACACAAGCTCAGCCCTTGTATTTGCTTGATGACATTTGCATAAAACCTGTCAAGACTGCCTATGACATTCATGTGTCTTGCACAGTATAAAGGGCAGTGAAACCCCAGACTGAATTTATACAGCGCTTTTCTACTCTGTCCACTACTCAAAGTGAAAGCAAAGTGGCAACCTACTCATCAGGAACTCACACAAACACAGTCACACACCAACGGAACAGCCACCAGGTGGTATCTTGTCCAAGGAAACTCTGACATGCAGACAACCGGGAAACAGACAACTGACACACTGATTGCACACTCAACTGCTTTCTCCATGGGTAAAGTGACTACTTTAAGAAGCTTGTCCATGTCCATCACGCCCCACCTTCAGTGCCACCAAGATCCTGTGTTGACTCTCTGCTTTGAGTGCCTAGGAAAGGATCACGTTTGGAATGGCATTGAGTAGCCATTGCTCTGTGTGGATTTCTGTGCTTTTCCAACCCATGTTTTTCTCTGCCACTTTTCCAAAAGTTTGTCCATGGCAGCAAAACAAAAGGAGATGATGCCCCTGACACAATTTCACAAGAAGTGATTTCAGCTGGACATTGACAGAATATTTAGGTGTGGGGGCGCCCGGTGGCTCAGTCAGTAGAGCAGGTGCCCCATATACAGAGGCTATGTCCTTGCCGCGGCTGCCACAGGTTCGATTCCACCTGTGGCCCTTTGCTGCATGTCATTCCCCCTCTCTCTGCCCTGTTTCCTGTCCACTCTTCAGCTGTCCTGTATATAAAGGTACAAAAAGCCCAAAAAATATCTTTAAAGAATGGATAGGTGTGGATGTGCATCCTCCCAAGAGAGATAGTTTATATTTCCATATTTAACTCGGACCTGTTACAAAAACAGGCTATAAATGGCAATGGACTGCATTTACAAAGAACTTGTATATTCCTTCAAATACCCACGCTTTAAAACACAAGTCAGTATTCACCCATTGACACACTACTGTTAGGTTACTTTCCTACACAGAGCCAACCCTTAGGAATTCATACACTGATGGAACAGCCATGGGAAGCAGTCTGCGGTTCAGTATCTTGTCCAAGGACACTTTAACTACAGACTGGAGGGGTATGGGATTGAACTACCGACCTTCTGATAAGCAGACACCCCGCTCTACCTCCTAAGCTACAATACTCGCAGCCATTGTTGTATCTATAAAGACAGACCAAAGAGGTCTTACTCGGCATACTTCCTGGTTCCCAAGATGATGAGAGTGGATCTTTGGATCAATGGATCTTTGCACTCTGAACCACTGGATAACTGTAATACATTCAGTATGTAAACTATCAAGAATTTACTGGAAATGGCCAGGTGACTGATTTGCCACCAAGATCTCATGGAAACACTAAAAGTTCCTATTAGCTTTCAGTGGATTGCCTACAAGCACAGATGTAACACAACAGCAACAGACTGTTGTTTGGCGATGATCCACCCAGTGCTGCTGCACTTGGGCTGACTGTGTTTCTGCTCCTCCAGTGCTTCAAGCCCTTAAATCAGCAGAGGACCAACAACAGCACAGCAATATTCGACATCATCTAGCAGGGAGGATTTAAGGTTGTGTTGCTTTTGATGATGTGGAGAACCTGTGTTTGTCCACATCAGTGCAACCGCTGTCTTAAAAGGCTCTCCCAATACAACGACTGGAAAATGGGGGTAACAACCTCATATCGAGGTGCAACTTCTGTTAGATGAATGAAGACTTCAGCCCTGGGTGGTGCACCAAACCTGATTTGGATCCTCGTGGGAGACTGGAAATAGAATTGTTTGACAAAAGACAACACCCACTGCCCTCTGTGGGTTGCCATCGACCATGACTAAGAAAGCTGCCATGTCTTCCCTCATTTTATTTCTTTATATTTCTTTCTTTATATTAAACCTAAATGTCAGAAGAATGAAATCACGTTTAAAATAAATGATCGTATATATGGTCTTTGATATTACCATGAAGACTTTACTTTACAAATCTAAAATTTCTTCAGTATAAATTCAAACTGGTAGTTCCAGTACTGTGATGTACCTTCATTAAACCTGGGTACTCATTGGACGGGAGGCCGTAGATGTGCACTTTAGTCTCCTTGCACTCAGTCTGCAAGAAGCAGGGAAAGGGCTTCTTCAAACTGTATGAGCCTGGAACCTTCTCCTTCCAGTAGCACACGTTGATCTTCACTACCTATATTGGTGAAGCAAGGAAAACAATTAGCACAAGACAATCTGACGGAGTAGAAATGCAAAGCAGCTGCAGCCAGTGGAAGCTCACACATTGACTAGAGCGAAACCTATCAGCTGTGCTGCCATTCCAGAGCAGAGATGGACCACACACACATCTGGTGGAATTCAGGGTTAAGCTAGAAAAATGTCCTCTGAGGTATTTTAAAGTTCACAAGAAATGTCATGGCAATTTTTGGTAGTATTTGTTGAGTGAGAGTCACCTCAGATATGACAGAGCTTGGAAGAAGAATAAACTAATATTTACACGTTTTTGAGGTGGGGGAAACTGGGGCACCTACATGAACCCACACAAGCATGCAGAGAACATGCAAACCCCACACAGAGAGGCCGTTAACCGAACCCAGAGCCTTCCATCTCTGAGGCAGCAGCTCTAACCGCTGATGGTGGTCACTGGTGCTGCCTGTGAAAACATACTGGGTAAACCTTAAAATACGCACATACATATCACCTATTCTTTCTTTCTTATCATCTAACAGCAGTGCAATTATGAAGTAGTTTTGCACTAGTGAAGTGATAATTTAGGATTTAATGAAACGTAAACATGGTTGTACAAATAATGTCAAACCTAAGGCAGCAAAAATTGCTCTCATTAATAAGCAAGAAATTCAGACAGAAGTGCTTATGCATTCAACAAACTCAAAGTCTGTGCTTTTCTCCAAGTTCACTCAGGCATGGCATTCCCTCAGCCCCCCCAGCGTGCACTCCCAATATCAACTCCAATTCTCCACTCTAACAGCTGTCTGCTTGTTTTTTCATCACTTTCTCTTTCAGACTGTGTGGCATATTGCAAGATGGACAAGACGTTTCGCTGTCTTGGAGCTCGAAACTGTTGAAATATGTGGGAGTAATGCTTTTGTGTCTGTGGATTTGGGCATTTAAACGGGTAAGCATGGCAAGATCCCCAAGGTGAATGAAGAGCAGAGCTGGAACAAAGCTGAACAGGATGAAGTTACAGTTACGACAGTGCTGGATAACATACATTAAGAGCTGCAGTGTTCGGTACATGCAAATAAACGCAGTTTCAGTACTTTTTAAAATACAAATATCTTTTAGTCACCTTCTTATGATAGATGACTCACTTTATACTGGAAAAAGAGAGTCTAAGCAAGTGTAAGAAAAACATTGCACAACACGAATGCGTTCATGCTTAAACAAAGTATTGGATGCTGTCTGTGGCCCAAGCTGTGGTCTCCATGGTAACCAACTGAGCTCTTCTCTGCGGGCCCACAGCCCAAACCAGTGGTAAAATGGCAAGTTTCTGAGACACTGGATTTGGCAGAGGAAGAAGAGGTGTCATATTTAATTTTACCCTAGAGGAGAAGGAGACGACAGAGGAAAAGACTGTGGTCTGTTCGCCCAATAAACCGGAATAGAGAGGAGCGACGGGAAGATGTGTTGATTAATCTAATGAGAGAAATGCACGAAAAGCAGCACTTATCTAAATATTGTTTTGATGACATCTACGTCGGATTACACCCTACATACAACACCAAAACACCCACTGAAATCCTGTTGAAGTTTTACAGAGAACAGCTGTAGTGTTAAGGCTCATCTGGGTCATCACAACAGTGTGAGGTGCCAGTCGCTCTTCAAAGCAATCCATTTTGTGAGCCTATGTTTTTTTTCCTCCTCAGCAAATACAGTGCTGTTTCATCTCTGTGGCAACGACAGAATGCCCATTCCAGTCAACCAATCAAAATGTGAGACAAATCAAAAGATGTCTGTGACATTACAAGTTTTGACGAATGCAAGACACTGAAAAACGACACATTCTTATGTCTTTTTTATGTCATTTTTGTCTCAAGACACTGTCGACTGACACTTGTCTTTTGAGTATAAAACAGGCTTTACACATCAGATTTTTTTCTTTAAATGTGATTTTTAAGTCAAATTCCAATGTTGTTTAATGAAAGGTGACGAAGCAGTTTTCGGTTTTATATTGAATGACTTTTAGAAAACAGAATAAATCATCACTTTACAAATTGGGTGGAAATGGTGCATATGCATATTTATGTCGTCGAGTCAAACTTTAATGAAACTGCATTAAAAAATTTAATCGTTTTGTTCTGGCAAAAATAAGTTTTTATGTTGCTACAATGTAGCATGTAGAGTCAGATTAGAATGCTGGTAATGATATTTAGCTTTTGGGAATAACTATTTTTGTTGCACTGTGGAGAAAACATGATTCAAATTTAGCGACAACAATGTGGTGCTCACAAATGGAATCTGCTCGCAAACCAAAGATTTCACTAAGAAGATCCATACTCGTGTTAGTAGATATAATCCACATGTATGTTAACATCTTCAACCGTAATGCTGCACTTATGTTCAGCCCCACATTATTGAACAATTAGAATTTGAATACCTCAAGTGGCAGCTGTAAACCAGTGTGGGCCAGCAGTGTGTTGCTCCAGGTTCCAGCGGTGATCACCAAACTCTTGGCGTGATAGACACCAGCAGAAGTGGTCACTGTCACCACAGGGCCAGGTTTGATGCCTGTTACCATCTCATTGTCTTTTAGGATCCCACCCAACTTCTGAAAATGGCCCTGGAAAAAGAAATGACATGACTCGTGTGAATGAACATCCTTCTGTCATGGTCCAGCGCATGTTCTAGTGTTTTTCTCTGCATTCCCTGCGGTATCCCCCTGCCCTTTGTATGTGTGTGTGTGTGTGTTTGACTGGATGTATCTTCCAGTTTTCCCAGGCTGATTGGGCACCTGCACTTCATCTTCATCACGGTTCATCAGCACCAGTATATAACCTGGTGGCTCAGTTGGTAGAGCAGGTGCTCCATATACAGAGGCTGTGCCCTCGGCCACGGGTTTGAATGCACCTGTGGCCACTACTCCTGTCAGTGCTCCTGACCAAGGCACTGACATAAGATCTGGAGTTGGTCCCTGGGTGCTGTGCTGCGGCAGCCCACTGATCCTAGCATGTGTAGTTAGGGTTTACTACGAATAGGATGGGTTAAAAGCAGAGAATGAACTTCCTCAAGTGTCATCCATCCAGAAGTCACCAGATTGTTCTGCTGTCATCCATGGTAGCAACTCTCCTGGCAGCTCTCAACATAAGTTTGTTGTAGAGTGATTTCTCCTAGAGCTACTGTTTTCCTACAGCGTATATGTTGTGTTACCTATGTGGTATGTTTCTCCTGTGCAGCAGCCACGCCGTTCAGCCCACGACACACTCCCTGCCTTCCCTGTGTTTGCTCTCTGCTTTCAGGGACTTTCCTGCCACACCACACCATCCATTCTCCCCGAGTCTGCTCCCTGCTGTCACCACCTGCTACCACAATCAGGCCTGCCCTCCATTCTCAGAGTCTTCCCAGCATTTCCAGTTATTCAGCTCAGTAACTCACTTATTTACAATAAATTTCATTGCCTATCACATCATCCGTGTGTTTCAACTCTGTGCTCTGCCACGTGGGCCCATCTCTCAAATTTGATATTTGATACTGACTGATCAATAATGACTTGTAAACAGAGCTTCCTCATACTCACTGCCCTAGTAATTCAAAGGATAAAATCAAAGAAGAGAAGCATGTACAATTCAAGCTGCAAAATTAGCGCTGAACGGGTCCTTACATCCCCATACCTGTCAGGGAGGGCCTCAGCCACATTAACAGTAGTGTTAAGTTTTTTTCTTTTTTGTTTCTTTTTATGTACAGTTTAGCTGATTCTAACCCTTGATCAAGAATGTCACAGTGTAGTCATCAAATTCTTCAGGGCCAATGAGAGGAACTGCATACACTATATATATATGTATATATATATATATATATATATATATATATATATATATATATATATATATACAGATATATATAAGACGCACACAAAAAAAA